>DWCF01005740.1:0-13613 GCA_018230265.1 Delias oraia
CATATTGTGAGAACTGTGTTTTGATGCTATGCCTATAGTTAAACATATATATCTAGTACATTTCTTATAAATATAGAAAAATTGTACTAAGATTGTTCAAAAAGCCTTCAAGTAAATTTTATTCTACGAAATTGTGTTTATTTATAATTCTTTTCAATTAAACATAAAAATACGTGATGTTCGAAGTTAATATGAAAGACAACAATTTGTGAAAAATCACATCCCAGGGAGATGCCTGCTTCTTTGTCTGTTATTTTTTAAAAAAGAAATACAACTGTTACGGTACTTTTTTATTTTAGGTCAAAAAATGCCAAATTCTCACAGATGTTCGTTTATGACAATAATATATAATCAGCAGAAGGCTCACTTAATATAAGAGGTCTTCTGCCCATGGACACCCCCAGGCTTTGCTTTTTTTTATTCTATAGTGGATAACGGAGCAGGTGGGTCTCCTGTATATGATAAAAAAACACCGCCGCCCATGAACAACCGCGTCACAGTCAGCGCATTGGTTGTGTTTTTAACGGCGCTTAAACAGTATTTTTAAGGGCCTCCGATATCCTCACTCACTCTGCGAAACACAGTACAAGTACCGTTTCACGCTGAGTATTCTCCGAGCCTGTGGTATCACTTCGAACGAGCCGGCCCAATAGTGCGTCAGCATGGCTCTCCCATAAGTGCGACAGAAAAGACTCTCGCCAGACCTCTGTCAAGCCCTGCCAGAGACCGAATAAATTAAATTAACAGTCCGGACCGTGATTCTAACCCGATACCTCTCGCTTCATGCTACACTTTAAAAACCATTAAGCTACGAGGCGCTGGGCAGCGGGTGCATTATTTGAGAGCCTTTACTGAATGAAATAAGTTTGGCAAGCTCTGACACAGCGTAAATGACATACGTGATATGTATTTGATTCTTTAATGTTTACCTGAACTGGAGCCATGCCCTTCCCAGTGGTATACGGTCTCGCACCGACGATGGTCAAATAATCCACGAGCCGCGGGCATAGCTGCTGTTTCTGCACGTCCATTCCGATATGCTTCTTGGCGATGAGCGATGATCATTATAAAATATTGCTTCTCATGATTACTTAGAATATCTAGAACAAAATGTTTTGTTAAGTACTAGAGGACTCGGCACGCGTCGCTCTGTGCGATATATCCTACTGCGCACCTACAGCGTTCGATGTACGTGACGTTTAATTATATTTTTGCCAATTTACACAATTACATTATAAATCACAGCCCATGTGTTATTCTAACACATGAGCCATATTATTTCTACAGTGGCAATGGGTAAGACACATTGCACGTAGAACAGATGGCCGATGGGGCCGAAAAGTGATGGGGAGACCACGGACCAATAAGCGCAGCGTAGGTCGTCCTCCCACAAGGTGGAGATGACCTCATAAAGCTCGCCTCCGACAGCTATTTAAAATCATTTCAGTATTTTTCACGTGAAAGTCCACCCATAGCAACAACCTAAACAGCCTTTGTTTTTACTAAATTAATTTTCAATGGAAGCGTCCGAGATGTGACAATGTTTTAAGGTCATTTTTCTGCAGCTTTGATTACATTATTTTTATTTTAGTAAGGCTCATTTTTTTGAAATTATAACCTAGCCGGTCACCGGAATTAGTGTATAAAGATAGCAATGCAGTTAAAGAATTTTTTAAATCTAACCACTAGTTTTGAGGCCTTTTCACATCAAACTAGTGTTGCCCAAATGCAAGACTTAGCTTAGTCTTGGTCTTGCGCCAATACACCTCGTATTGGTCTTGCTACTGCGCTCCCAGTCTTGGTGCAAGCAGCTTGGTCTTGCAAGTCTTGAAATTACCTTTTAGACTATGGATATTTATTAAAGTTTTACTTCAGATTTTAGAAAAACCTATCATCACAATAGGAACATTTTGATGTTGAATTAGCATAGCCATAGTAAAGACCACCCAGATTTATAAAACATGTCTAAAGATTAAATGAGAAATTACAAAAACCACTGCCAAAAAAAATAGCTGCAAGAAGCAAGAGTCTTGCAGGCTTCGTCTTGTTCTTGCTCAAGTCTTACACGGTCAGTCTTGGTCTTGCTAAAATTAGGCGGTCTTGGTCTTGGTCTTGCATTTGGGCAACACTGCGTCAAACAAATCTTTCCTCTTTATAATATTAGTACAGGTGCAAGTTACAACAAACAATGCTCCGAACTCCATCTTATAACACTAGCCCCCTAACATTGAACGACAGCCCGCCCTTGGCCTCGTTACCTGACCCAATTACAGCCCCGAGCGCTGTGTGGGAGTCTGAGTGAGCTTTAATCGAATAATACAGTTAATTCAAACATGTAAATCGCATTAAGCTTACACGTAACGACAGTTAAGTGCATTTAAAATGGAAATTCAAATAAGTAACGAGTATGTAGCAGATTTATTCTTATTTTTATTCTATAGCGGACAGCAGAGCAGGTGGATCTACCATATAGTAAGAGAACACCACCACGGCACACTCCGCGCATTGGTTGTGTTTCTGACTTTTTAAACCGCTTACGCGGCCCTTTTAAGAGCTTCCGATATCCTCACTCAAATCTGCGAAACACAGAAATTAATTATATACCATTGGAACGTAACTTTTTTCATATGATGTTTGTGGATAATACTTTATTACCCACTCGTAGATTTGAAGTAGATTTCCATGAGCGGAGGTGATTACCCGCTTCCGTTGCCCGCTATACTATATAACTTAAGAAGACAATCCGCCATCCGCGCTTTGATTATGTTGCCGGCTTTTTACGTCACTTCAGCAATTTCACGGGCCTCGTATAACCTCATTCATCGTACAAGTACTATTTCAGTATTCTATTAACGTGGTATCACATCAGATGAGCCGGTCCAATTAGTGCGTCAGCATGTTTTGTCATGGTGCTGCCATGGGCAAAAAGCATTAAGCCGATTTAATCTTTACGATCAGTAGTTTCATTACGGAGAATAAAAGTCATAAGGAATACGCCATAAAATGCGTTGGACGTTTTATTGATAATATAGGGATATATTTTATCGTTACTCATAAAGATTCTTTATATAGGATTATGTCTTTATAAGATATTTTTCAAAAGCAATATTAAAAAAGGGATCAAGTTTGTGAGTGTTGGACGTTGTATGTAATAATCTGTGAATCTTCTGAAATGATTTAGAAAATTCTTTCATATTGAGTTATATATGCTATATATTAAACCGAAAAGTTATATAGCTTTTTCGTGGTAGTTGAATTTGGAGCCAAAATGAGAACATCGTAGCTAAGGCTTTAATAAATGTCCAAAAAAGCCGACAACACAATGAATGCATGGACCGTGGCGCGTATGCCTAAAGGCGGCAATGTTCTCTTAACATATAGGAGACCCACATGCACCATTGTTCGCTATATCATAAAAGCTAACTTTTCCAGAACCAGTAACTAAAAATGCGATATACCCATATATTCATTTATAAAGAAATTTAATCGTGAATCTAGGAAACTCAAAGGAGCCTTCATTTAATATTTGAAGATAACTAAAACACGACAAACTCAACGTTTTGAATATTACGGACCCTCGCCAAGGGTACGCCCAAAATTCAATGAATCTCACAAATATAATACATCAAATTTAATTAGAAAAGGGTTCAATCGCTAACGGGTATATAATATAGTCGTCTTTCATAGATATTTGAGAGATTATATCTTTAATGTTAAGTGTTTACATGAAATTGGCGTTACGTAAGCCTGGCAACTTTGATCTCAAATGTCGCCTCTTTAGTTCAGAATTCCAATTTAAAATTTACACATCTATTTTTTATGGTATAGCGGACAACGGATCAGGTATAGTAAAAGAAAATCGCCGCCCATGGACAACCGCGCCACAGTCCGCGCATTGGGTTATCTTGCCGGCTCCTTACGCAACTTAAGCGGCATTTTTAAGGGCCTCTGATATTTACTCATATATATTTGTATGTCAAGAATTGATTCTTTATTTTTCTTCCTATTATTTTTTCTTATTTTTTTATTGATATTTGTGGTTTATGGCGAGCGTTGACGATTGAGCTTACGAGCCCATTTTTCTCATACTTTGTAATACCTATGTATACTTGTTTACTGTGGTTTTTGTATCTTCTTCTTCTTCATCATCAGCCCATTCAAGTCCACTGCTGGACATAGGCCTCCCCCAAAGGTTTTTGGTTTTTTATATGGTTTTTGTATAGATAAGTATAAATATATGATTAACAGTTTTTGAACTGCATAAGACTATATAATTTCAATTAACTTATATATAAAACAGAGGTTTTACTAAACATTGTTTAATGTTGACATGGCATCAAAGACTGTATGTCCTAAACCTTTCATAAATGATTTGTTTATGAAATTCGAGAGATAAGCGAGTAAATGACTGACCTAGGATAAGCAATCTTTCGCTCATTGATATCCCCAGCCCCTGCTTAGTTATTGGTGGGTTGCCGGCTTTTTAGGGATAGATATCCTCGTGGTGCGCGCCACAAAGTGCCTTAAAAAACGCTCAGTTGTGGAACGAGAAACAACGAGATGATACGGATAAAACTTTATATTCTCGAAGTATGATGATGAAATTCAGCCACAGGTATTAATGTAAACAGCACGTCAGAACATTCCCAGTGATAAATGCAATAGATGTTGAGCGAACAGTACTGGTTGTATAGTCTCGTAATAAAATCTTTAGGCTCAAACAAGTATAAATAATTATATCGATCCGATTGACGTCATAGTATTGTACGTCATTCGTTATGGAAGAGATATTAGGTGAAATATAGGCTTCAAAAAGCTTAGACACTGTCACTATAAGTCATTTATAAAATTCTAGTAATTAATTATACTGTTTCATATATTTTTTTTAATTTTGACAGATCACCCGTGGGAGAGTCATGCTGATGCAAATGTGGACGGAATAATTGAGCCAGCTCGCCCGAAGTTATACCACGGACTCACAGAATACTCAACGTGAAACGGTACTTGTATTGAGTTTCGCTGAGTTAGTGACGATATCGGAGGCCCTTAAAATGCTGTTTGAGTGTCGTAAAAAGCCGGCAACACAATATCCTCACTCACTCTGCGAAACACAGTACATGTACCTTTTCACGCTGAGTATTCTGTGAACGTATTCTAGTGTCTTGTCGGCTTTTTACGCCGCTTAAACATTATAATTTCAAGTGTATCAAAAACTATCACTCACGCAGCGAAACAATACAAGTACTGTCTCCCGCTAAGTATTCTGTGAGCCCGTGGTATCACCTCGGGACTAGCTGGTCCTATTAATACGTGAGCAAATGTTTCAGCATGGCTGTCCCACGAGTAGGACAGAGATAAGACACTCACCCGGCCATTATTAAGATCTTTCAAAAACCATTAAATTATACATTTTTATTCGGATCGGAAAACGAATCCAATACCTCTTATTGGTAAGCTCTATCGTATATTTGTTTGCTACTATTTCAGCTTGAACTAAAATAATTACAGTTACATTAAATCACTTTAAATTTTGAATTTAAAAATGTCACCTATAATAAATATAGAACAGTGTAACGTAACACATAGTGGTTATGCAAATTTCGTTCTACTTGAGTAATCGCACGAGTATAGTGGCCTACCCTCTGATAACACAAGATAAACTTACTGCTACCGGATGGTTTTATTTTTATCAAAACTCAAAACCATTTTAGTCATGAACACATAGCCTATATACAGTAAAAACGGACAAAGAATTTTGACGGCCTTGATTCCTGAGAGGGTTTTGGACAAGAAGATTCTTAATTCAGATATTAAAACATTATATAGTATAGCGGACAACGGAGCAGGTGGATCTTCTATACGGTAAGAGAACGCCTCCGCCCATGGACAACCGCGTCATAGTTCGCGCAATGGTTGTGTTGCCGGCTTTTTGCGCCACTTAAGGGGCTAAGATATCCTCACTCACTACAGTAGAGGCACCATTTCAAGTACAATTACTATTTAACGCGAATATTCTGTGAGCCAGTGGTATCACTTCGGAAGAGCGGACACAATTAGTGCGTCGGCATGGCTCTTCTACGCCTGTGACAGTGTTAAGACACTCGCCCACTGTCAAGCCCATCCAAAGACTGATTCAATAATAATTGTACGGACCGGGATTCGTACCCAATACCTCTCGCTTCATGGTAGACCTATTAACCGACTTAGCTGCTACGAGGCTCTCGAAATTAAATTAATTCTAGTTCTTAATATTTTTTCTATCAAAATATGATAAATAACTGTAACGGAAAAGGTTCGTTTCAATAAAACCCATCTTATTTTGGGTTAAAGGACAAATAATTTCCACTTTTTAAATTCCGAGGAGTCTTTGACAAGATGTTTATTGAGGCCGGTTAAATTTTTTATTTAAACGATTCTACAAATTAAATATTTATAATTCGGTGATAAAATGTAAGAAAAATCCAAAACGAACGATTTCGGTCTATAAAACCTTATTATAATTTAGTAAAACAGGACTAAAAATAATTATTTCGACTACCTACATTCCTTCTTTATCTAGGAGATACATAGTGAGGGTTTAAAAAAAATTAAATCTATTCAACTTGTTAATACCTATAAGTTGCTTCCAAATGTGTGCATATATTTTCTAAATTTATTCTATGAATTAAATCAGTACAGTTGAACGTCAGTAATAAACGAACCATTTTAATATTAAACATATAAAACCTATATAATTTACTAGAAGAGGACAAAGCATTTAGACTGCATAGAAATTCCCAGTCTTTGCCAAGGAGTTTTTAATGTATAAAATGCTTTAAATCCATTTTAAAAGTCAATATTTGTAAGTCAGCCAAATTGAGAGAAGAAAAACTCTAAGACGACCCACGCGGTATCTTATTTCAAAATAGTGTATTTATAAATAGAATAAAAGAAACTCTTAAATTTTTACATTAATTTTATAAGAAAAATATTTTAATTAAGTTTTGATATCCTTTGCGTATTTTTTATGGTATAGCGTACGTAGTAGGTGGGCCTCCTATAAGGTCCGCGCATTGGTTGTGTTCCCGGATTTTTACGCCACTTAAGCAGCATTTTTAAGGACCTTCGCTATCCTCATTCACTCAGTGAAACTCAGTAAAAGTACGGTTTCAAGTACATCGAAAGCCACGTAGCTGAATGGTTTAAAAAAGTGTACCGTGAAGCCAAAAGTATCGGGTTTAAATCCCGGTCCGTTACAATTAAGATTTAAATTATTCGGTCTTGGAAAGGTTTGACAGTAGCCGGGTGAGTGTCTTAATACTGTCGCACCCGTGAGAGAGCCAAGCATATGCTGACAAAGTGATACCACGGGCTAACAGAATACTCAGTGATTAACGGTACTTGTACTGTGTTTCGCAGAGTGAGTGACTGAGTGAGGAAATAGGAGCTCCATAAAAATTACCTTGAAATTGCGTAAAAAGTCGGAAACGACCAATGCGCGGACTGTGGCGGCGGTGTTCTCTTACCATATAGGAGACCCACCTGCTCCGTTGTTCGCTATAACATAAAAAAGGCACGTGGATGGCCGGAAACTTAAATCGGCAATGAATAATTGAAGGCTGTTGTGCAAGCGGATCGCTGAAGGCAGCGATGTTATTGATAAAACTGCTTTAATACACTTCAAGCAAACGGAGCTGGTGGAAAAGCTGTAAAAGTAATAAAAAAGTATAAATCGCCTTTAAATGATCCTATTGATTAGTAATAAATATATTTACGCTAAAAGATTATGATGTACCTGTATACTAGAAAAATATTCTTATAGTGTAGTACTAGGAAATTACGTAATTTACATATTTTTTATGTATATTGTGCCTGTTAGTAAAGAACTTATATAACATTACCGTACGTATGTCTGAAAGGTCGGTAACGCATCCGCTGCTCAGCACGGTTGTCCATGGGCGGAGGACTGTTTATCTTAAGTAAGCCAGCAGGAGCTTGTTTCGCTTTCAATTTTCGTAGAAAACAGGTATTTTGTAATTTCTAATTAAAAATCATTAAACAATTGAAAGATACAAATTCTGAGTAACAAACTATTTTTTACAATGTCTGTACATATATTTCAGTCTATATTTATAAGAAAAATCTCTTTCAGTGTGTTAAACTAAAAGAACAGGCCCACATTATCGCTTATGAGATCACACATACATGATATCCAATAGAGAGAGGCAATTTTTATATCAATTAAGTGTTCAATCCTTGAGGAAAAGCCAAATTTACTTATAGCCGCGTGTACTCTTAGGACCCCGAAAAAATTGGTAATTGTGACTCACAGGTCTTAACAAGATGACCTTGTATTTCATATTATCTATAATATATACCTAGAAGTTGATTACTCAACATTACAAAGGCTTAAAATAGCGAAAAATACTGCGTAGACAGCTTAAAAGATACATAAATTACGATAATTTCTATGTAAATAAATATATCTGTATAGAAAGCGTAATTAGTATAAATGGACTTACATATAAGTTATATTGAACCTCTTAGCATCCTGACGGTTGGAACTTCAGCCGCGTAGTGCACAAGAGTACGGAGAGTGACATGCGCGACACCCACGCTCGATAAAGCCCGCCCTTGCGCTATAAGGCATGTGTGTAGCGCCCTCTGTGTATTACACACACAATTACAGAGACTTGCGATTAGCCGACTTTTTTATAGTATTGCGGACAGCGGAGCAGGTGGGTCTCCTATATGGTAAGAGAACGCCGCCGTCCATTCACAACCGCGCCACAGACCGCGCATTAGTTGTGTTTCCGGCTTCTGACACCACTTAAGCGTCATTTTTAAGGGCCTCCGATATCCGCACTTGCTCTCGCAAACACAGTAGAGGCAGTTTCAAGTACAACTACTATTTCATGGAGTATTCTGTGCGGCTGTGGTATCACTTCGGACGAGCCAGCCCAATTAGTGCGTCAGCATGGCTCTCCCACGGGTGCGACAGTATTAAGGACACTCGCTCGGCCACTGTCAAGCCCTTACAGAGACCGAGTAAATTATAAATTAAATAATAAATAATTATCCGGACTGGGATTCGAACCCGATACATCGAGCTTCATGGTACACTACACTTTAAAAATATTTAAGCTACGAAGCTCTCAGCACTTAAAGGCACTTCATCCATCTGCCGTCTGAGATTGGGTCATGCACTCTAGTGTTTTTGATATACAAGAAAACGCTTCTCTCTTCCAGACGGAAGAGAGAAGCGTTTTTTAATGTAAACGATGGAACAGCTAACCTAGGATAAGCGGTTCTCCGCCCATGGACACCCCTAGTCCTTGCAGAGCCGCGGGCGCATTGCCTTTGTATTTTTTAACCTGAGTATAACGTAGTTGGAGGAATTATTATTAAGTTTGTATTTGTTATCTTTTGTTTTAATTTTATAATATTAATAATAACTTTATATCTGTTCTGAATAAATAATAAAAGATATTTTTAAAAAGTTTGAAATGAAAGTGTAAATATATAGTATCATTCTTTTTTTTTATTCATAATTTGCATTCGCTTTCCTGTACTTATATTGAGCTCTCTATATGAAACTTTGGTTAAAATGCTGACTCGGGTTATAAGTTTATTTCATTTTGAACTTTGTTTTCCTATTGTTCGAATCTATGTCGTTAATTTTGTAAAAATAATACAGACACTGGCAAAATTGTGATTGACAGTCACAGAAGACAAAAAATAAGATCATATTTTCAGATTTAAAAAATATCAAATTTACAAAATATATCGAGATATTGAAAATATACTAAATTTGAAAGATTTTTTGTTGACCATAGACTTAACTAGCAAATTAGAAAAACAAGAATTAAATTAACAATTATTATTCATTATATGAATCCTTATATAGCAGACAAAACATCCGATGAGATCACCAACGGCAACGGACTGCGCCGCTATCCACACTTTGTGTTGCCGGCTTCTGCGTGTTCCCCTAGTTTCTTCACACACTGAACAAAATATACATCAAAATCGATTTATAAGTCCATAAATACTAACAGTTAACGAACTTTTACAAGCTTATTTTAGAATTTCTAAGGATAAAAATTTATCCTCTCACCTATAAAAGCTTTAATTGAAACAATGTCATGCATGTTTAATTCTTTCGGTTCATCTAAATTCTAAAACAACATTCCTTTTCAACAAACAATTATTTCGGATTTATAATAAAAATATAATCACGTTAAATTTTTTATTACAAGTACAAAATAAACAAGACATAAATATATAGTAAATAGTAATAAAAATATAAAACAAACCACTAGCACTACTTCCCACTGTCTTCCTTCAGCGAAACGGTCCTATTGAAAACGATCTGGAACAAAAAACATAAAAAAATCACTTTAATAGCGAATCATATCAGTAGTTAGATATATTCTTGAATATACAAATAATTATTTATGGATTTGAAGGCTGAAGTTTTTTTTAAATGATATAACGGACAACGGAGCAGATGGGTCTCATATATGGTAAGAAAAGACCACCGCATGAATAATCGCGCCACAGTCCGCGTATTGCAAGTGCTCAACTATAACTAGATCAAAAACTGTAACTCACATTAGAAGCGTTAGTATCAGGATCGACCGAAAAGAACCCGATCCTTTCGAATTGGTACTTGTCGTATGTCCTCGTATCCTTTATGTACGCATCTGCGTACGCGCATACGACGTTCAACGTGTCTGTGCAACAGTCCGACAGGTATCCGTCGGGTACTTCTGTCGGGTCCTCTGGGTTCTTGTGCTTGAATCTGATAATAAAAAAATATATTAATGAATTAACGATCGTTAAATTTCGCTTAGTTGGCTAACTTATTTTTATAGGTATAGCGGACAACGGAACAGGTGGGTCTCCTGTATGGTAAGAGATCACCGCCACTCATGGACAATCGCGTCTTTTTGCCCTTTACCTAAATTATACTTTATCAAAATTGTTAAGTGTCTTAGATTAGGCACATACAAATAATTGTGTATATTGCAAATATTGACTTTAAGTAAAGAGTGGGCCGGTGTGAATAAACAGGTTAGTTTTTTTTGTTCAGTCACTGATGCCAAATCACCATGGTAAGTTACACGGTTGAGCAGCATATGCAAATGATAAAACTTTTTTTTTTATTCATTAGTGCAAACATTGCGCGCATTACCCTTTTGATGGCAGATGCGCTACTCTCAAACAATGTGTGACCAAATTTGAGACAACCAGTTCGATAAACAACCAACTCATATTAAATTATATCAACTTATAGCTATATATTATAGCTATATATATTATAACTATATATTAAGTAAATTTTTACATCAAAGGAAACCAGATCGACCGAGAGCGTCGCCGCTGTACGTGAGAGTGTTCAGGAGAATCCAAGGCAGTCCATTTCTCACTGTTCTTTTCTTTAGAAGGGCTAAAGCTGCCGGCCAGACAGCCATCACAGCTCCACACGGTCTTTTGGGGCGAGCATAGACCGTGAAACCCGCTGTGCACAAGAACTCGGCCTTTCGCAGACTTCAACTTGGAGAATTTTGCGTCGGGACTTGGGTCTGCATCCGTACAAGCTCCAACTGACCCAAGAGCTCAAACTTAATGACCATAGGCAACGCCGCGGTGTGTTCGCTCAATGGAACATCGACCCGTGCTTGTTGAAAGATCCTATATACGTAAAACTATAAACAAATACTCACAAAGGTTCATACAGCCGCACTTCAACAGAGACGGGCTGCGAAACCCAATGTATAAATGCCTTCGGTTTATCTGCGGAGTCGGTTGATTCAGCCGTACATTCAACTTCTGTCACTTCACCGCTGCCGCCTTTTATAACTTTCGAGACCTAAATAAAGCCAAAAATTTACCAATTCTTTTGCTATACTTAAGTCCTTCATTTTATAATGGTAAATGGTTCAGTTAATTACGTAACTACTTAGATACTGAACCAATCAGTAAGTTACTGCCCGTATATTAAAAAAACAACACATATTGCATACATAATCAAAATAAGAAACACTCTATAAATATATTTCCCATATACAAAACCTCGCATCTCCAGAAAAATACATTTTAATAAACAATAAAATAATAAACATTTTAATGGTATTTTTACGCACCATTCCTTGAAATCCGCTGCAGAGATATCTCCACATTGATACCACTTGACATTCAAGAAACAAGCGTTCCTTGTCCTGGCGCCGGCAACGCACCTGCACCCCACCAGTACCGAGGTGTCCATGGGCGGAGGTCCGCTTATCCCAATATAGGCGAGCCTCTTTGCGTCACTATGTTCATAAAAAATATATTACCTTTAGAACATAGCCAGCGTGCCGTAAGCCCACACTTTGCACTTCACTCAACCGCCGAAAACCTTTCTCTGGACGTTCCTTAAAATCGCTCGCTTCTATATACAACACTTTATCCAGAATCACGTTATGAGAACTCTTGTCTGGTTCGTTGGGAAAATCGGGAACTGTCACTGATAAAGGTGTATCGCTTGGGAAGTTTGTAATTGTTACTTTCAGAGGCTCCAGTACAACCATTGTTCTGAAATTATTAAATATTTTTCAGTTTCGGCTAAAACTCAATTTTTTGACAGCCTCGTAGCTAAGTGATTTAAAAGGTCTACCATGAAGCGATAGGTAACAGCTGGCATCGCGGTCCGGACAATTTATTCGGTCCTTGGAACGGCTAAACAATGGCCGGGAGATTGTATTACTACACAAACACGTGGGAGAGACATGCTGAAGCATATGCTAACGCACTAATTGGGCCGTCCCGTCTGAAGTGATACCACGTGCTCACAGAATACTCAGCATGAAATGTTGTACTCAGTGGTACTTGAAACGGTGCTTCTATTGTGTTTCGAATGTGATGAATTGAATGTGAAATTATATCAATAGGCGTCAATATGACAAGATCACTTTCTATGACCCGCCCCACAATCCACGCTTAGGTCATGTTGTGGCATTTACTTCAATTGAGCGGTATAATTTCAAGAACCGATTTCTTCACTCACTCAGCGAAACATAGTTCAAGTAATAAGTCACGCTATTACATACCGAGACACTGTCGGTTCGCTGAATTTAGTTTGAATTATTAATTCAAAAAGTGATAAATCAGTATTTTTTTATAGTATAGCGGACAACGGAGCAGGTGGGTCTCCTATATGGTAAGAGAACACCGCCCGTGACTCATTCTACGAAACACAATACAAGTACCGTGAGTAAATATTAAATCCACCAATCCAATTGCGAAGTGGATCCGCTTTCGCGTACGGCCATCTGCGCCGTCAAAAATCAATTTATTTCGAAATAATGAAACTGAGAGCGACACAGCTTTTCTTAAATAATAAGCAGTTCAGCAAGTCGTCTATTATATAATATGACTTATTTCACAATACAAATTTTATGCAATTTTTGAATTATACTTCTATTCTTTTCTGAATTAAATTATAGAAACGTCACATAAACATTTCTTTGTAACGATTTAGGCTTTAATTTCCTAATGCCTCAGAAGGCTCAGTTCATAAACAAACATGCACTACCTTGGTGCGGAGACATTCAGCTGGTCTCTCACGGTTGCGTCCAAGAGCGCGGGGT
>DWCF01005741.1:0-13613 GCA_018230265.1 Delias oraia
TATAAACTTTGCCTACTAACACCTTAAACTAGGTGAAAGCATTAATCTTTAGCTCTAAGCCCGAGTTAAAATTACTCTAGACGCGGCTCCTGAGGGCACTTTCTAAGATTGAGTTTACCCGACTTCATATTACTCGTACAATAAGATGATGTCCTGATTATAGAAAATAAGTAAATTTAACTCATACAACTGAAATTACGCGTTATACGTTATATTGTGAAAGATACCTTAGTAAGTGTGATTACCAGAGGCCCATGTTATACAGATTGAACGGCGTAAAAAGCCGTGAACACAACCAATGCACGGACTGTGTGGTGGTTCTCTATTTGCGGCGGAATTTCCTTACCATATAGGAGACTCACCCGTTCCGTTGTCCGCTATAACATAAAAGCAGTTACACGTGGGCTCCAAATTTATCGCGACTCGCGTAAAATACGGAATTATTTTTGCAATATCGTGAAAGCGATACATTTTAAAAGTGAAAAAGGGATCTAAAAAATCGTTTGACACTACATTCAACCGAATCGGTCGACAGGCAAGATAGGAGTGGTAAAAAAGAGTAAAAAAGACGTGAAATTGATAACCTCAATTGCAGTTTTTTTAAAGGTTGTTTTAAAATAATAATAAAGCCGGCTTCTCCGAAGTGATACCACGGGATCACAGAATACTCCACGTGAATTGAAAAAGTACTAAAATTGCTTGAAATTACTTGAAAAAGTATTGTATTTAAAATGGTGCCTCTTCTGTTCGTTGAGCGAGTGAGGATATCGGAGGCCCTTAAAAATGCCACTTAAATGGCATAAGAAGCCGACAGGACAACCAATGCGCGAACTGTAGCGCGATTGTCCATGGGCACCGGTGTTCTCTTACCATATCGGTCCCGCTCCGTTGTCCGCTATATTATAAAAAAATTCACATCTAATCTAATAAAATATATTTGTACAGTAATTTAGGAAGTCTTAATTACAAATAATAATTTACATTTATAGAATTGAAAATTCTCATCCGTAGTTTTCGTGTTTTCTGGATTACGCTTTGTGCTTCTAAGAAGTAATAAATAATAAAAAACCTTCTTATAAATTTAAATTCTAATTATAAATTCAATTAAGGTGAAATTGAATTTACAAAATATACGAGGATTTAATTTAATAGAAATTTTGAAGAGCCTCTTGGCTCAACGATCTTTTAATCAACCCATATACTATGAGTACCGGGTTCTATTTCCTGTCAGAATAGAATTTATTGCTTTAATACAATAAAATTTTAGAAGTATTTGAAAGTCGCTGGATGAGTGTCTTTACACAGCCTTCCTTGTAGCAGAGTCATGCTGAATCCGGATTGACATGATGATACCATGAGCTTTCATAATACCAGCGTCAAATAGAATACATAGGTGTACAACTTTGCATCCCCCGTTTTGCAAAAGATAATTTATCTCAACAACCGCTTGGTAGTCGAAATATACATAACGCGATTGAAATATTAGTGTCTGCATCATAAGTATCTCAATTAAGCATGACTGCTTACGAGCCAAATTCTCTTAATTTGCGGAAGGTTTTATTTTCTGCTTTAATATGATGAAACCTACGATGAGGTACATCCAATGCTCTCGCAGATTCAGCCTATTATGGGAAGATGTGGGAGCTCCTAAATATGATCTTCTTCTTCTAGGTCGCATTCAGCGTAGAGCGACTGGAATTGTTGATGATCAGATCCTTTCCGATCCTCTTTGACGTTTTATATGGATGTTAAGTCTATGGGTATCTTTTTTTTATAAATATAAATGGTGGCAAATGAGCAGGTGGGTCATCTATTATCATCATCATTTCAGCGATAAGACGTCCACTGCTGGACATAGGCCTCACCCTTGAACTTCTATGAATACCTGTCGGAGGCGCCCTGCATCCAGCGTCTTCCAGCGAACTTTATAAGGCCGTCTGCCCACCTTGTGAATGGACGTCCCACGCTAATTATCAATCATATTAATGTTCAATATGATTAAAATGATCTTCTATTGCATTTATCACGAGCAATGTTCAGATGTTCTATTTGGATAAATACCTGCAGCTGCATTTCGTCAGCAAACATCGCAATCATCGAATATGGCGTGGTTGTCCATGGGCACTCGTCTCTTATTATAAGCAACTTGTCTGCTATATCCTGAGAAATGAGTGAATAATTTAAAATAATGCAATATTATGCAAAACCGTAAATTAATTAAACTTTCATCCACATAGCTCAAGAAAACTCGTTCTATAAATTGCTTTCCAACGCAGGAAAATCTTGGGCAATCTCTTTTTAAATCGTGACCACTATTGTCGACTTCTGTAGTAATTAAAAAAATAATAAATGATTAAATAATAAATATTTGTAACTAGAGATTAAATAAACATAATTTATTTCGACATTTGTATTGGTATGATATATACAGTATTTAATATTTTGATTTTTTTAGTTTTGTAACTATTTGAAGTCATCATAATTAATACAAAAAAGAATTTACTGTCTAAAATGTAAATAATAGGAAATCTTTAATCGTGATTTATTTTTCTTTAATTATCTCAAGTTACAGATTCCTAAGTATATCTTGTTTTTTAATGAAAACGGTGGGAAACGAGAAGGAAGCTAGGATAAGCGTTGTTTCGCCCATGGACACTCTTAGACTTTGCAAGGCCGCCGGTGCGTTCCAGATTCCCAAATCGTATCGATTTGGAGATACCACAGTGGTGCTGCACGGCCCAGAATGCCTTAAATAAAGCCTTCATAATAATCTCCTTAGAATAACAAACAATAGAGATTAATTAGTGAACTTTTTCCATCAGTATTATAAATATCTATGATCAAGAAAAGTAGGAATTACATATGTAAAGAAAATTATATTTCTTAATTTTAATTTTGCCTCTGTCACTGTTACTGAACGAAATGTCATATTGTTTGCATTGAAGATGAAGAATGACGAAAACTTATAGTAAAATTATTAATAATATTATTATAAAAAGAAAATGTAGAATAAACAATAATACAGTTTCTTTGTTTATTGGTTTGTATTAATTTAATTGTGAGTGTGATATTAAATATGTTAAAATTTAACGATTTTATTTTATAGCAACTACACATTTCATCATCATCATTTCAGGCGTAAGACGTCCACTGCTGGACGTAGGCCTCCCCCTTGGACCTCCGTGAATAATATAATCTATAAGATTAAGTTCACATTTTAATTGGGCCAGCTCGTCCAAAGTTGATACCACGGGCCCACAGAATACTCGGCGTGAAATAGTAGTTGTACTTGAATCGGTACCTCTATTGTTTCGCTAACTGAGTGAGGATATCGAAGGCCCTTAAGAATGCTGCTTAAGCGGCGTAAAGTATCTCGCGGTGACAAGTAATCGTATAATATGTCACTGGTTTGTAAAAAATAAGGCTTTTGAGCCCACTCAAATAAGGCTTTTGCGGTAAATATAAAATTCGTTTTTCATCCGTTTCCGCTCCTGAATGGTTCTCCATGTCACTCACTCAATTTTGGAATGGAATATTTTTATGGTCGGAATTTCCGTATAAAGCGATTGGAAAATTCAGACGTTTTTGTAGGCATTTTTTGTTTTTATAAGAGACTCAGGTTAAATGAGAGAGCTTATAAAGCTATGTTATATAATAAGACCAATATTGTACATTGTTTTTTTTTATTTATACCGGAGGCAAACGAGCAGGAGGCTCACGCTATATTCAGATTTAGGTATCATCATCATCATTTCAGCCGTAGGACGTCATACCTGTCGCAGGCGACTGAGTCCAGCGTCTTTCGGCGATCTGTATAAAGTCATCTTTCCATCTTGTGGGTGGACGTCCTACGCTGCGCATTAATAGATACAAAATAATTATTATAACTTTAGGATAAAGATCGAGATGGATAATAAAGTGAAACAGAATAATAAAAGTGATAGGGAGCCACATCGCTCGACGAACCGACAACCGATGGTGAAGAAAGGTTCTCGAGTAAACCGGAAAGCGCAGAGTGGCACGTCCCGCCACGAGATTGAAAGACGATCTCACGAAGGTCGCGCGTAACCGCTGGATCCAGATCCTATGTCCAGCCTATGAGGCTAGGGAGGCCTATGTCCAGCAGTGGACTTGAATATGCTGATTATGATGATGATGATGATGACATGGAGAGTTTACAAGGATTGTGAATACAGAATATTTAAATTTACATTAATAAAAAATATAATTCAAAGTTGTTTATTTCAAAAGTATTTATAAAATTTTCGTAGTGAAATCTTGCCAGTAAGTAATCGTAAGATACTTGGGATACATGGGAATGACTCGCAGATTCCCTTGTGGTATTATAGTAAAATAGAAATTTATATATAGAACTAAACATGGAAAAAAGGAAGTTATATTAATTGCTCTCTAGGTAAGCAGTGCGTGTGTGTGTTTATGTGTGTGCAGTGTGAGTGATTGTGTGGGAGAGATACTAGTGAACAATAAAAAATATAAATTAAAACTAATAGTTTATTGTAGACTCAATCATGCGATGAATCGGAGAGCGTAAATATGAATTTGTATGACAAGTAACGAGAGCAAAAAGTTCAAATATAGAATAAGACTGTTTTTTATGGTTTAGTAGACAAAAGAGTAAGAGGTAGGATACTCCTATTGGTAAGAGAACAACGCCGCACCACAGTCTGCGCTTTGGTTATGTTGCCGGCTTCTTACGCCGCTTGACCTGTAAAATTTTCAATACATCAAACTCTCTTTATCATTTATTCTATTATCTAGCTTATCTTATCTTTATTCTAACATCTCACTTTATCAGCGAAACACAGTACAAGAACACTGACACGCTAGTATGTTGATAAAAGGATTGTTTTTTCAATTGAATATATAGTTTGTGTCACGATTGTCCATGGGCGGCGGTGATCACTATACTATAAAAAAAGAGAAACAAATATTTATTCTTAGTTATGTTAATTTATTAAGTCTAGCCTTGAAGCTTGTTGAATTGTAATTATGGAAGACGAAAAATAATTATTCAACATATAATATTGTTTTTCTTTTGTAGAAAACCGGTAACATCAAAAGTGAAGTAACATAATTTTCCTGTCGAGAGTTTTCGTGAAAATTCCTCTTGTCCAACAATTCTCTTTGATGAAAATGTCTTTAGAAAATCAGGAGAAACGATGAGACGTATTGAAGTCGCGTGAATTGTTATCGCAAATTACTCCCTCGCCTTTAAGATTCTATTTTAATGCTTTCAGTTTAAAGTTTTCCTTTTTATGTGATGGAAACTTTAAGGAAATTTAATTATTTTCCATTAGAAACTGATTGTCGCGAATTAAAATCTATAAGCTTATAAGCTACCGTTAAGTGAGGGATACCGGGTTTGAATCCCAATCTGAATAATAACTTATAATTTATTCGGTCTCTATAAGACTAAGGGCCTCGAAGTAGTCAAGCAAGTGTCTTAACACCATCTTACCCATGGGAGACCCAGACGCTCTATATGGCCCAATTCGTCTGTATTGATACCACAGGCTCACAGAATACCACTGTGATACACTTGTACTGTTTCAATAATGTGTGACGACGTTAGAGACACGTGAAATTAAATCGCTCAAGCAGTGTAAAAAGTCGTTAACACAACATAAACGCGGATTGTGGTGCGGTTGGCAGCGGCAATGATCTCTTACCATATAGAAGACCCGCTTGTTAATATAAAATATTAATAAATTTAATGTAAGAATTTTTTATATGTAATAATAACTAAATACTTGTCTATAAAATCAATGTTAACATTGTTAAATTGGATTAAGGTAATGAACTGGAGATAAAATAAATAAAATTGATGCATACACTAAATATTTAAAATCAAAGCCTTTATTTAGACTTCTCTTAACAGCCAAAATACTCTGCACAAGCAAAATAAACTTACATCAAGATGTTAAAACGTGTCTATATGTAAACGTTCATAATAACAATTATCGTAACATTATAGATGGCTCTTTACGCCATTTTTTTATGGACCTCCGATATCCACACTCTTTCAGCGAAACACAGTAGAGACACCGTTTCAAGTACACTGCGTACTCTGTGAGCCCGTGGTATCATTTCGGACGGGCCGGTAACATTTAGTTCGACAGCATATACTTCAACATGGCTCTACGACGGTAAAAATACAGTCACTTAACATATTAATTTACTTTTATAACATGTAGCTTCTACTCTAATAAATTTTATATTGATTTACTTGGCAACACTTAGCCGGCCCAATTAGTGTGTCAGCATATGCTACAGCATGGCTCTCCCACGGGTAACATATTACCCCCTACAACACCACAAACACACAAATTTAACTTCTTCGTAATATCAGGATATATCGCCTCAAAACTTTGAAATGTTTGAATATTTTTTAAGGAATTTCGTGCCGCGCACCACCTTTCTTTAGAAGAAGCTGCCAGAAGGAGTATTTCCAAACCAATGCGACTTGGGGAACTTCAAGAAAAGAGCGTACACTTTCCCTAAAGTCACGTAACGCACATGTGGCTCTGCAAGGGCTGTCGGTGTCCATGGGCAGGACCGCTTGCCCTGAGTGAGCCTCCTGCTCGTTTGCCACCGTTGATATAAAAAAATCAAAATTCTTAAAATGACGTCGCTCGTTAGTACGCAGAGCTTAATTGCACATTTCATCGCCAGTCTTCACACGGCTCGCGAGAATGGAAAAACGTATGAAAGAAACATAATTGAAAAACATCACTCATACTTATCTCTGCTAATATTTTACATTCACAAACATGTATGGTTTTATATTTTTTTTAAATTAAATCATGATTTAAAGGTATTTTTTATTAGAGATCACCGCCGTCCATAAGTACGTCAGAAATCGCGATGTGTTTGTGTTCCTGGCTCTTTAATGCGCTTGTATAGTAATATCATTAAATCAAAATTAATAATTTAAAAATTAATCCATTTTTTTATTCCATAGGGAACACCGAATCAGGTGAGTCTCCTATACGGTAAGAACACCACCGCCCATGATTATCCGCGACACAGTCCGCGCTTTGGTTGAGTTGCCGGCATTTTACGCCGCTTAAGCGGCACTTGTAAGGGCCACCGATATCCTCACTTACTCTGAAACAAGTTCAAATTCTGTTTCACGCTGAATATTCTGTGAGCCCATGGTATCACTTCGGAGGAGCCTTGCCCAATTAGTGCGTCAGTATATACATCAGCATGGCTCTCCCACAGATTAAATATATACAAAGCAATATTTACGGCTTACGCTTAGCTACAATATGCCATTTTTATTTACTTGTAAGAAGATATGATTATGCTATTCCGAAGCTTTTGATTGCTTCAACTCCCAACGCAATGATAATATTATGTTTTGATACAAATCCTGAATACTAATACTTTATTCCACTTAAAATAAATCTTATTGCCCTTATGGATTCTATTCCTAGAGTGAAATTCTTATAAAGCCTTGTAGTTAAGTAGTTTTATATACCTACGAAGCAAGAGGTATCTGATTCCAATCCCGGTCAGAATTTTCTTAATAGTTTATTCGGTATTTGCAATGGCAGTGGCCGGGCAACTGTCTTAACACTTCTGCATTCCTGGGAGAGCTATTTTGATGCATATGATGACGCACTATTTGGTCTGGCTCATCGGAAGTGATACCACGTGCTCACATAATACCAGGGCTACCAGAATGCTCAGCGTAAAATGGTACTTGTACTGTGATTCGTTGAGTGAGGATATCGGAGGCTCTATAATTTATACCGCTTGGGCGGCATACAACCAAAGCGCCGTTGTATATGGATAGACACGTTCACTTGCCATATAGGAGACTCACCTGCTGCGTTGTCAACCATTAAGAAATGTATTATTTTTAATATTTTTGAAGCGGCATGTTTTATGTGACTATAAAACAAATAATAATAAATAAAATAATAATAAATAAATATTTATATTGAAGTAAAAATATGCTTTACAATTATCCGGACATAGTAATTACAATGAAAACAAATTTTTACATAAAAATACTCGTAATTCGATCATATTTGTCTGTAAATAATTCTGCAAATGCAGCTCTATACATGGTTTAGGAAAAAATATAATCAAAAAAATCTGTGTGAAAAGACTGCGTGTTTTGAAGTAATGAAATTTGTTGCTAAAATCACTCACATTCGAAAATTAACTAAATGTGGTAGCATTTATAAAAAAATATTGGTTTAAAAAGGAAACGCCCTTTAATTTGCCTATTTATTTGTATTATTTTTTTTTAAATATTTAAGGTGTGTTAATGTGTCTATGCACATTTTGATAAAAGTTTTATATGTAAAAAAAGAAATACGATAGAGTATGCATGTCAAAAAAATTTAAACTTTGAATCCGCAGCACGCACAGTTGTCAGCACGTGATTTGCAGTGACCTACTTCGGAAAAAAGAAACTGACAGTGACGTGAAATTATGATGGCTCCCGTTTTCCCGCCATTATTCACCTCGCGTGACGTAACACTGGAGAAATGCGATCGTATTGCGAGGAACATATTAGATTTTAATGAATGTTCATATCAATTTGTATTAATCAAATCAAATATAGTTTATTAATAAAGATATATATTAGTTATTATGTTTTATATAGCATAGCCGACAACGGAGCAGGTGGGTCTCCTATGTGGTAAGAGAACACTGCCGCCTCTGAACAACCGCGCCACGGTCCGCGTATTAATTGTGTTGCCGGCTTTTTACGCCACTTAAGCGGCATTTATAAGGGCCTCCGATATTCTAACTCACTCTGCTGAATACAGTACAAGTACCGTTTCACGCTGAGTATTCTGTGAGCCCGTGGTATCACTTTGGACGAGCCGGCCCCATTAGCGCGTCATCATATGCTTCAGCATGGCTCTCCCACGGGTGCAGTTATTATAATACTTCCGTGGCAACTCTGAGAAGAACTTGCAGGAAACTCAGATGAAAACCCCTTTGGGGATCCTCAAAATAAGAGCGTGTGCTAAAAGTGACGTAAAAGACCGGTATCGTACCCTCGGCCCAACATTTTTCATAAAGATTTTTTTTTATACATAATTTTATTATATTTATAGTCCGTTAAATAATTTTAATTAATCTATTATGCTATTGTGATGACTGACAGATTATCTTAAATTACGACAGAACCTGAATTTCAATTACCTAGATACAACCTTAATCTTTAAGCCAGATACGATCAGCAAGTTTAGTTTTCAAGTTGATGATCTTTGATTTTGTATATTAATTTATAATGTAAAACAAATTATTATATCGTATAGCAGAAAATGGCGGTCTCCTTGATGGTAAGAGATTACCGCCTCTGAACGACGGCGCCACAAGCCACGCTTTGGTTGTGTTGCCGGCTTTTTGCGTTGATATGCGGTATAACATAATGTGCCTCACATACTCACTAAACTAATCGTAGTCCAAGTACTGTTTCACACTGGTATTCTGTGATGCCATAGTATCATTTTTGATCTGTTTCGTGGCTCTCCAACGGAGACAGTGCAAATATGTGCCAACGTGTTGCCAGGTATTTTACATATATTGATTTTTAACTTTGGACAAAGTCATTACCATATCTGTATGATTAGAAAAAAATACTTTGCATGTACAAACGATACCATTTATCATGTATGTAAGAATGGATACTCCATCTTCGAGCGTTAAGCTTTGGAATTCAATCATTGGAAAACTGCAAGTCACTTTTTGTCATTACTCCTTTTAAGATATTTAAATATTTCAGGGAAATTCACTTATTCATTGGGAAATAATTAGTACAGACGCCTGTAAATGAATTGTGGAACGATCAGAATAGATCACAGGTAGGTTATCACAGTTGTCTTTATTTTCTAGTTAAATTATGTTTTGAATTTAACTATAAAATTAATTTTTAAAAAAAGTTATAAAAAGTCTACATATAAATACTTTTTGATGCTATTCGAAATTTTAACACTGAAATAGACAATGGAAACGTAAAACTCTTAAACTTTAAACGACTTTCGTTCAGTAACGACGCTCTTCCGTCACGTCGTTATAATACATTCAAATGTCGATTCTCGAGGAACTAAATATACACTAAAGTGAAAATGACAAAAGTTTTCTTCTCTGTAGCGGAAGTTTATATAAAAATGAAATATATTAGGCATATTTAAAGCAAACCTCATTAAAACTATATTAAATTTGTTAAAATAAACATGTTTTCCTTGTTCATAAAGTGTATATTTTTATAGTATAGCAGACAACGGAGCAGGTGGGCAAGAGAACACCGCCGCCTTTGGACAACCACGCTACAGTTCGCGCATTGGTTGTGTTGGCGGCTGTTTACGCCAATCAAGCGGAATTTTTAAGGGCCTCCTCACTCACTCAGCAATACACAGTAGAGGTACCGTTTCAAGTATAACTACTATTATACTCTGAGTATTCTGTGAGCCCGCGGTATCACTTCGGGTGAGCCTCCCAATTAATCCATTAGCAAATGCGTCAAAATGGCTATCCCACGGGTGTTTATCCACAAACCATATAAAACATAACAGCGCACAACTCACCTAAAATAGAAAAATAACATTTAAAATATATTATTAACATTCATAATCGTTACAATATTACTTTTTTTTTAATTTTATTAATCTATATTTTTAACTAAATTCGTGTCAGCCATGACGTCTATCAAATTCACCTAAATTACCAGCCAGCTGTATAAATTAAGAAATATATGCACATATACATAGCACAGTAAAAATGTTTTACGGTGGAATATAAATTAATTAAAATACACCTTTTAAATGCGTAAAGTATTATTACTTCCTACGAACTATTTTACATCTATTTTAAAATACATTTTTATGGTACATTTTTAAGTCATTATTTACCGCCCACTAACACCGCGGAATCAACTACCTGCAGATATATTTCCAAACCTATATGACTTATGAGGATATTGAAAAGAGCGTATCTATCCCATATATGCGGGCACGGACACCCGCGGCTCTGCAAGGAATGTCCATGGGAGGAGGACTACATATTCTAGGGAGCCTCCGTCTCGTTTGACTGTTTCCATAAAAAATTCACAAACATACACATCAATCATTTTAAGTCCTATGTCACCATTGAAAACATTACAGCTCGCGCAGCGAATTGAAGTTTAAACGAACTAAAATCAATAGATGTATTTCAGTTAGAAATTTCCAATACTACGTATAGAAAGCTACGGGTGTACTACACACATGTAATTAAACTAGACACAAAAAATGTCGAAAATCTTTGGTTAACAGAACCACATAAATCAAACAGCCTGTTGAAGCTGTTGAAGCTTATGCACCAATATGAGTTGGGCACCTTCAAAAAAAGAGCGTACAGATTTCTTAGAGGTCAGGAATGCACTCGCGGCTTTATAAGGGTTGTGCATGAGCGGTAGATCGCTTATCCTAGGTAACCTGCTGCTTGTTTGCCACTATTTCAATTAAAAAAATGCTGACACATTATAGCTTCTCAAAGAATTGTCATGTTTATTGAGTTAAATGGAACGCTATATACAGATACCTTATTAATTCTTACAAACTGTAGTAAAGACTGTTTCATGTAAATAAGTGGGCACAACTTTTATTGGCGGTACGAATTTCGTCGTGCCCGCTAGCGACTGCTTTGAATATGAATTTATTATACGAATTTCAAAACTGTAAATGCTAATTTAAGTAATACTATCATTGTTACCAAAGCCACTGTACAAAGGTATGTTTACAGAACTTACACAATTTTTTTTTTAATTTTTTTAAAAGAATAGCGGACAATCGGAGCATGTGGTAGAATGCCTTATATGTCGTCACACTCACGCTTACGTGCATTTGCTATTGTAAAAGCGAGACAACACGAAAGATCTGATTTTTTTTAGTGTTTACAAATAAAGTTGTGTAGAAGTTCCAATGTAATCAAAGAATACTCAGTGTGAAATGGTAGTTAAATTTGAAACAGTTATTCTATTGTGTTTTACTGAGGCCTAATATCGGAGGCCCTTAACAAAATACCGTATAAGTGGTGTAAAAAGTCGGCAACAAAACCAATGCGTGGATTGTGGCGGTCAATGGGCGGCGGTGTTCTCTTACCATGTAATCCTATATCCTCACTCACTCTGTGAAACACAGTACAAGTACCGTTTCACGCTAAGTATTTTCTGTGCCCGTGGTATCATTTCGAACGAGCCGGCCCAATTAGTGCGTCAGCATATGCTGCAGCATGGCTCTACAATGGGATTTTCACGTTAAACTTTAATAGTTAAGTATTTAAAGAACAATTAAACATCGTATAACGGTAATTTATAAAATCTTAGCCGTAGACACATCTGCTCTGAAATACTAAAGCGAGTTTGAGCCAGTTTTAAATTAAAACTGCTTACGCCCCGGCGTAATACGAAATAGAAAGAGAGCAAAACGTTCCTAACGACTCTTTTCACTCGCCCGTATCGTCCAAGGCATATTTTTAAAACAATGTGTCCGAACTAATCCACAGAAGTTGGCTATGGAACGGGTGTTCTTCAGCTAAGATAAAACGGAAGCGATTTTTCATATACGTCAATAATAATTATCGCAATAGGTGGGCGTGTTTGGGAGAGGCCTACGTCCAGCAGTGGACGTTAATAGGCTCCTCATCATCATCATAGGATGATGATGATGAGGTTACGTAAGATACGTTTTTTAAGTGAGATCTTTGCGCCAAGTCAATTCGTCTCGTTTTTCAATAACAATTTAACTAATTAAAACGAATCTGACTTAATTTGAGACAGTTAATATTTTTATATGACCAAATGGTCTACTTTAAATGTTTCTTATTATTAAGATTTAATTTAGCGTTTGTAAATTGAATATTTCTTATTTTTTTGTTAAAACCTATTGACCAAAATAAACCTATAGGTTTAATAAATTGAGACTTTGATACAAATATAAAAAAAATAATATCTTCCAAAATCCTTTCACTGATTTAAATACACAATATTTATAACTCTTTAGAAGCACCGACTAAAATGAAAAACCTTTGTTATATTATAAACCATTTAATTTTTATTCTATAAATTATTAATAAATGTGCACTTAATGGCCACAGAAGCTAACTTTTCAAGCTCAAAGTTAAATACAGCGGTCTTTTCATTGCCATTTCACTGAAAGCCTTTTTCTTTTCACATTTCTCACCACAACTGTTGCAATTAGTCTTCACTACTGTGAAACCCAATGAATCTTATTTTTTTTTCAACTCCTATATTGGACTGTAGAGTAATTATTATAAGTGGAGGCCCTGGAAAACGATTGCCATATAATATGTTTTAGAATCTTGTAGCTAAGTAATCTCATAAGCTTACCAAGAAGCGACAGGTATCGGGTTCGAATCCCTTTCGGAATAAAATTTAGATTTTATTCAATCTTTAGAAATATTTGACTGTGCGAGTATTTTAATACTTACTGTCTTACCCCTGGGAGAAACATCATTCAGCATACACTGACAGTATTTAATAGTTACCATGTCGATAAGAGATAACCACCGACCAAGAACAACCATGCCGCTAACTAATTTAAAAAATAAAATATTAGTCCTTA
>DWCF01005742.1:0-13612 GCA_018230265.1 Delias oraia
AGCTAAATCTTAACAAATTTGTTATTTTTCTAAATGTGAACCTGTCAAAATTTTCTTTAGTGCCTTGCTGATTTGCATAATCGCCAAATCCGGACAGAAAAACATTTACAGTCGACTTTTGTTATTTTGCTATAGCGGACAACGGAGCAGGGTCTCTTATAACATGATAAGAGAATACCACCGCCCATAGACAACCGCGCTATAGTCCGGAAATATTGTGTTGCCGACATTTTACGCCGCTTTAGCAGCATGTCACTCACTCGGGGAAACACAGTAGACGTACGACGTACGACCGTTTCAAGTAAAACTACTATTTCATGCTTAGTATTCTGTGACCCCGTGGTATCACTTCGGACGAGCCGGCTTAATTAGCACGTTAGCATATGCTTCAGCATGGCTCTCCTATGGGTGAGGATGTAAAATGGATGGCTTTTGTTGCAAACTATTCAAATATTTACCTACGCACATAGAACATATATACGATCATCTTATTGTCACTAAATTTTTTGTTAAAAGTATCTCTAATTATATCAGTTTATATTTTTGAGACACTCAAACATCAACAGTTGTGCATGATTTGCGTTCATAAACGTTCATTTTGAATACATGATTTTTCTATGGTATAGCTGACAACGGATCAGGTTGCTTTCTAATATGGTAAAAGAATACCACCGCCCATCACCAACCACGCCAAAATCCGCATATTGGTTGTGCTGCCGGAAACTACAACTTCGAAGTAATCTTATTCAATTGTGTGACAGTGTTTGCAATATTTAACGAAAAACATTTGTTTGTTTCGTTATATGTTGATTGGTTTATTTATTTTTTATTATAATTGATATTACAGTTTGGGTATAGTTTGATGCAATCCCTTTCTTCTTGTCCATCTCTGGCGGCTTGCACATATCTGTAGTAGCGTAGCGCCATCTTGCTGTCAGCTGGCGGAACTAGCTCGCTGGAATCCCTGAAAAAAATATGAAAATATCATTATGATAAAATGAGAAAGCTGTTGGCGCTCCTATTTGGTAAGAGAGTAACGTCGCATACTCGTTATAGTTCTATTGCCTGCTAAAAACTACGTATGATAGTAATGTAATGCCTTTCAGTGGGGTTACAACGCTCTATGCTAATTTATACGGATCTGAAACGTCGCTCACGATGAGCTTGATGGAGAATCTCAGGGACACTCAGCGAGTTATGGAGCGGGCAATGCTCGGAGATTCGCTGCGAGATAAAATGTGAAATGAGGTTTTCCCCAGACGAACCAAAGTAACCGACATTACCCGCCGTAGTAGTAAGTTGAAGTGGTAATGGCCTGACCACATCGCTCGACAAACCGACAACCGATGGGGAAGAAAGGTTTTCGAGTGGCGACCGTGTACCGGAAAATTCAGAGTGGAACGTATCGCCACGCGATGGAGAGACGATCACATTAAGGTCGCGGGCAACCGCTGGATTCAAATCGCTCAAGATCGCAATAGGTGGGCGTCTTTAAGGGAGGCCTATGTCCAGCAGTGGACTTAATAGACTGATGATGATGATAATAATTTTACTAACTTGCTCAGCTCATTGGAGACTAGATTGCTGTATGGCGCATGTCGGAATGGATCTCTGTACAGAGCGCAGATGGCTCTCTCTTTGCACCCACTGTCCACGGCCCCAAGAGGATTTAGTATAGCATCCACCTTCCCAAGTAAATCTCCGTAGAAATTCTCAGCTTGTACAGTCGACTGAAAAAAGGATTTTTAAATTTGTTAACCTATATATATATAATACCTCTAATAAGTTTCTTGGCTGTTTTTCTCAGATTTGGGTGCATTACAATCTCTATAATCCTAAGTGGTCATGTGTTTAATTCTATATGAAAAATACATTTTAGATTTTAAACATATCAGAAATACTGCGTTCACTACATCTGTTTCTACAATTTTATTAGAAGCGGTGCTCGTCAATAGAGCGACCGTTTTTTTATTAATATATATTTGAGATATCTTTTTTGTCATTAAAAGAAGTCGAGCGTGGTCACCAAATAATACAATATTAATAGAAAGAAAGTCTCAAAGTCTCTTATAATTTATTCGGTCTCTGGAAGTATTGACAATGACTGGGCTAGTGTTATAATACTGTCGCACCTATGGGAAAGCTATGCTGAAGCACCAATTCGGCCGGCTCGTTCAAAATGATACCACGAGTTCACAGAATCTCAGTGTAAAATGGTACTTGTAATGTGTTTGGCAGAGTGAGTGAGGATATCGGAGGCCCTTAAAACAACCAATGTGCGGACTGCAGCGCGGTTTTTCATAGGCGGTAGTGTTCTCTTACCATATAAGAGACCATCTGATCCACTATAGGATAAAAATAAATAAAAAACTTACCGGGTCCTCAGCAGCCAATATTTCCTGTTGTTGTCTCACTAATTCAGTTTCAGTTCTGACGCGATTGTTTTCATTGAGTTTAGCCGCGGAAACGCGCAACAGCTCGTCCCTTATTGGAGAGGGCGCCGCATGCGCAGCCAACGTTGCGGCCCGAATCTGTATTTCAATGTAGCAACGTTTAAGTTTTGATCAACTTTTTTTATATGGTATAGCGCAAAACTTAACTTAAGGACTTGAAACGGTACTTCTACTGTGTTTTTCTGAGAGGATATCGGAGGCTCTTAACAATGTCGCTTAGCGTAATAAGCTGGCAACACAATGAATGCGAGGACTGTGGCGCGGTTGGTACTGGGCGGCGGTGTTTTCTTACCATATAGGAGACCCATCTGCTCCCTTGTCCGCTATACCATAAAAAAAGTCTCAAACAAAATAGCTCTATATTAATGTCGTATTTATAAAATGTAGTTTTTTCTTATTCCGTCGCATTTGGTTGTTAATTTGAGCAAACATATAGTAAACATTGTTATAATGCGACAGCTACCAAGGTATTGTGCCCTGGTTGGTCATATAAGGCGGCCTCCGTTATCCAGTCTTAAGACTTGTAGGTGACTGTTGCGAAAACTGTGCCATAAGGGCACCGGGTTGTATGATCGATATTTTCTCCCACGTAGTGTGGATTCTACTCAAATAAGGTATTTTATGAAAACAGAGAAACTAAATGTTTTTTTTTAAATATTTGAGTTTGTTTAATTACCAATGCTTCCTTTTCAGCCTGTGAAGGATCGACAGGTGTGGTCTTTTTATTCCTGTAAAATGGATTCGCTGCTGCCTGAGGTCCCAGAGGCCTGAAAAAAAGCCTTAAATATTAGTCTTAATATGGATATTTATTCCTTTGTTAATAACTAGTTCAAAAAATTGAAATTATTAATTTTTTGTAACATGAATATTATAAACAAATAATATTTAATATAGAAATCTAAAAAAAAAATTTTGGTAAAAATATAACAATCTAACATCTATTCGGTATATTTTACTAAAAAAAATCTCGTAATTAAAACTTTATAAATGAAAGCCAATAGAATTACCTTCCCATGTGGTTCGAAACGACGTGCCCCTGAGGTGCCGGCACTGCGTTAGGAACGTTGTTTGTTCCCGCATACTCTCCAACATTCAGCGGGCCCGAACCTGAAAAAGAACAGAAAATTTATTAACAATTACATAATTACAAAACGTGCTAAATATATTTGTCGAAAACATACTCGTTTTTGAAAGTTACCGAACACATTGGCTAAAGGATGGATCCGCCAAAGGCAATTTCGTTTTCACCCTTGTAAAAACTTTTATTTATGTGCAGACCTTATTGTTTTATATTAATTTATTTTATTGTTCCTTAGTTTGTGTAGAATATTTGAAAACAATGTTAAGTTGGAATTGTGTAATACCTTAGAGTAAGAGTTATGTTAAAACGATAACACTTTTGACAGTTGTACCAGTGACTAGACGGACGTGTGAAATATATTTATTATCACTTGTATTTTGTACCATCAGAAGAATAAATGAAGTTGCGTGAAAGCTTCGATTTCTTATTTCATAAACCCAATAACATTATTTTATTTTTCATTTGAATATATATATGCCACTGGAAATTTACAAGTACAGCTTAGGTAATATGCTTATGTAATATTAAGCCATATCTTTTGAAATTTACCTGGAGGAAGTCCGAGACCCCACGCGTTTATATCGTTGCCATCATTTGCGTTCGGTTTGAAGTTTGCGATCGCGTTTCGGTTGATGTCTGATAGATACCTGTAAACACATGTGTTATAATATAAAAGAAGTATTTGTAAAACATTTAAAGTAACTATTGCTTGAACTCCATAGTATGCTTTTCGCTTTGTTCCATTTGCACGTAGCGTAACCTACAACTTTTTATAGCATACCTCCACGGATTGCCTACGCAACAGAGAAATTTTTAATACGTGCCTAAATTCCTTAGTTTAGCACGCAAACTTGTATTATATTAGTGAATTGTTAAATTGATATTTCTTATGTAAAAACGATTCAAAAGTCGCCGGAAGACGCTGGATGCAGGTCATCTCTGTCAGGTCATTAATGGAAGTCCAAGGGGAAGGCCTATGTCCAGCAATGAATGTCTTACGGCTAAAATGATGATGTTGATAAAACACGATCTAGTTTAAGAGCTTACTCGCTGCCAAGCCCTGGTCCGGAGAGCTCCCAATCTTGAGGGTAATGCTCGAAAGTGGGTCCATGGGACTCTACATGAGGTTTAATCACCACCGAACTGTGTGCTGGTGGCCCATAGATTGGAGGCGGATGGCCGTGAGGAGGCTGTAATTACAATTTCATTAAATATCAATGATAAATACCAATAAAAATGATTACTCTGAATTGCCCCGTCCAGAATTGCTGTTAGTAAAAAATATGGACGCTTCATAAGAATACGATTTATACATTGATATATATTTATCAATAAGAATAAAAGGATATCCGGAGGTGGACCACCGCTTCTTTTAGGTCAGTCGGCTCATTTGACTTCTTATTTTTAAAAAATAAAACCTTTTAAATAAAAGAAAAATAACGATTGCGTCTGCACTACGCAAAAAAAAGAAAGAAAGCAAAAAAAGATTTTAGCAATTTATCTCCTTTCGTTAGACATTCAAATCAATAAATACTTAACATAGGAGTTACAAAAATTACATTACAAATATATTTAAAAACAGTGCTTATCATTGAGAAAATATAGCAAAATTTTCCATTTACATTGAAAAATAACCAACCTTATGATGATGTGTGATCAAGTGATGGTGGTGATGATACTTGGTAGTGTGATAGTTCTGGTGATACCATGAGCATAATTTGAATATGTGGCTCAGGGCTGGGAACATGAACAAGAGCATTTTCAGGAACATTTTCTTTGCGGTGGTCACCCCTAGGATTACAGGCAACACGAAGATGAGCTTCAGCGCTATCAACTTGACCACTAATATTATTGCTAGGGCTGCCATCACCAGCTTCTTTCTCAGATATTTTTCTGAAAAAAAAAATCAAAAGACATGATGGTTACAGAAACGATAATACCTTAAAAGAATGAATATGTTTATAAGGAGCGAATAACCATAGTAAACACGTAACATTTCAAGCAATAACACTATTTACATTAATTTATTATCATATTATTGTCAATTGACATAATTTGATGGTTATTATGTCTGCAGATAAACCTTAATTTAACTTAATATTTAAGTTTAGTTATGTTTAACAAAATGGCCTTAAGAACGTACGTACTCCAGAGGATAAAAAAAGTTTTGTGTTATAAAAGTAAAAGAGCATATCATAATTCAAAGGAGTAACGACATCCATATAAAATTGATAAGGTTTATACACGCTTTGCAATTTATAAAAATATAATCTTACTTATTTTATGAAAGAAAAGCCGTCCTTCCCCTTGCTCGGTCTGCTCCAAGTCGATATGCACCAGGGCTCCAGTCTTGGTCAGTGCCCTCGGTGACACCTTCAGCGTGGCCCCATGGAACATCACCTCCGGTAGCCTCAGTTTCATATCATGTGTCATCAGGAACTTAATACCCTTATTGTAAAGAGCATCGGTCACTTCTTCCAAGGGAGTTTCTGTCAAATCGTATTGTTGTAGATAACATTATGAATTTATTTAGTGAGGAATTTATAGTGTATCAAGATGTAATCAAAGTTAAAAGACAACTATTTTCAACTATCGTAACCATAATATTTCACCCGTGGGATAAACATGCTGTGCGCATATGATGACGCATGAATTGATCCGGCTCTCCGAAGTGATAATATAGGCTCACAGAATACTTAGCGTGAAATAGTAGTTGTACTTGGAACGGTGCTTCTGCTGTGTTTCGCTGAGTGAGTCGGAGTGAGGATGTGTGGTGTAAAAAATCCGGCAGACAATGCGCGGTTTGTGTTGCTGTTGTCCATGAGCAGCGGTGTTCTCTTATCGTATCACTCACCTGCTCCCTCAACCGCTATACCTTTAAAAAACAAGCAACGAAGCAGGCGGTTCTTCTCCATGATAAGAGATTACAGTCGCCCATTAAGAACCACGCCTTATTACACGCCTTAGTTGTGATTCCGGCTTTTTACGCCACTTGAGCAATACACTTTCAAGGGAGTTCGATACACCAATCACTCAGCGTTCTCATAAAACTTTTCCAATAATTAAATTCCATGAACATTGTCAGTTATAATGGCCAATTAAGAGTGGGAAATGATATTTTCACTATAACAAAACATTCACATTTCACGATGTAATATGTAAAACTAGATTGGTACGCGTTTCCTCGTTTCACATGCCGACACTTGCCGCAAGATTTCAATAGAATTAATTATTCTTCGAAACTATACACTATACATAAACCATCACATGTTTTTAAAACTGTGCAGTGTTAATTGAAAGATTTCTCATTGGACACTTTTAAACTTTATTATTGATTTTTTTATAGTATACCGGACAATGGAGCAGGTGGGTCTCATGTATGGTAAGAGAACACTCCCGTTCATGAACAACAGCGCGACAGTTCGCGCATTGGTTGTATTGCCGGCTTTTTACGCCACATAAGCGACATTTTTAAGAGCTTCCGATATCCTTACTCACTCAGTGAAAAAGTTAGCGCTTGGTATCACTTTGGACGAGCTGGCCCAATTAGTGCGTCCGCATATGCTTCAGCATAGCTATCCCAGAGATTTTTTATTTTAATTTCGTAACATAAATCACAATGTTTTTAGTACTTTTTTAACGCAAACATTGAAGAAAACTTTGAAATTAAATTAAATATTTTTATTCAACATTATGTTGCGTGTAACTGATAGCAGTGTTGTTATTATATAAATTGTCATTTAGTAATTATTACGAAATATAAATTCTTTATTACAGTTCTCTATGGAAATATGAGCCATTACTTTGATGAAAGTAAATTAAATTATACATTACGTCCAAAATGAAGGCAGCTTCTTAATTGTTATAAATTAATTACGTAGAAAAAACAGAAGCGGAACATTTGTCGTCTAAGCATTTTGAAAGGAAACCAAGTTTTACGATATATCATTTATCATTAATTTCTTTGAAATATCAATTACAAAGTTACATAAGTGATACTTAGTTTGTTCGTGGTTTTCTGGCTACATTCTTCATACATTATTTTATGTGTTGAACGAATACTTTCTCATAGTTTTCCAATTTTTCAATTGGTTATATTAATATGTTTTGTATTAGTAGTTAAAACTTTGGTGATTTGTGTGTATAGAGGTAATTAAATTATATTTGCTTTGCACCGGGGCGCGGTGCTTAGCCACTTATATACTCCACTTGGAGTATACCAACTTGCGCTTGCCCCATTTTAATCATACCTTTACAATTTTTGTGTATCCTGTGTCGAGAATCTCGTAGCCAACAGGTATTGGGTTCTAATCCCGGTCCGGACAATTATAAATAAATAATTTATTTGATCTCTGGAAGGATTTGACAGTGGCCGGGCGAATGTCTTAATGCTGTCGTACCCGTGGGAGAGCCATGTTGAAGCATATGCTGCCGCAGTAATTGTGCCGGCTCGTCCGAAGTGATACCACGGGCTCACAGTATGCTCAGCGTGAAATGGTAGTTGTACTGTGATTTGCAGAGTGAGTACGGATTTCGATGGGCCTTAAAAGTGACGCTTAAGCGGCGAAAAAGCCGTGGACACAAACAATGCGTGGAATGTATCGCGATTGTCGATGGCGATGTTCTCTTTCCATATAGATAGATAGACCTGCCTGCTCCCTTATCCACTATACCATAAAAATCCATTTGTTTGTGTTATATTGGTAAGTTTCAATTAAATATTATACTACAATTTAATTCCTTATATGTCAAGATTATTTTTTAAAAAAAAGTTTATATGTTAATGAAACGACAAACACTTTCATGCAAATGTCAAGAGAAGACGTGGACCAACGGGTCAACAGTGTTTATAATAAAATCTAGTTGTTCTTAAACTTTTCTAATGTGTTACTTTTACCTTATCTGTTCTGACTAACCTCAATCATTTTTTCACGTAATAATTTCAATGTTTCTATAGAATTCAAATCCCGTATAAATGAGGCTAAAAAGCCGCTTATCTAAACTATTTAGCCTTATTCATGCACGCGGAGAGGAGAAACGGCGAAAATAAACACACCGATTTATTGCTTTTAGTGGTCAGGTAACAGACAGGTGATTTCTATACGGAACTAACACTTTTGTATGGGTCATTATTTGTACCCAACGCTGTCCAAGTTCGTAAAGCTTACATTGACACTTTCATCAGGATATGTGTCACAAACAACTAGGGGAATACGTTCCGAAAGACTAGGTAAGTTGGCAAAAGTAGTCGTAAGTTTCAAACATTTCAATAGATTTGTACAATAATATGTTTATGTTTTACAAGATAAAAACGGAATTTTCTCGATTGGATTTTTTAGCATCTTTCTTTTATAGTATAGTGGATAACGGAGCAGGTGGGTCTCCAATATGGTAAGAGAACACCGCTGCCCATGAACAACCGCGTTGCAATCCGCGCATTGGTTGTGGTTCATGGGCGGCGGTGTTCTAACCATATAGGAGACCCACATGCTCTGTTGTTCGCTATAGAATTAAAAAAATGAAAAACACACCTGATTCATCGTCATCTCCAATTTCGTTTTCTTCGTCAAATGACCGCTGCTGCTTAAGGCTACTTCCGGTGAGGTATATTACGTTCGCCTCTTTGCTAAACTTATTCAGATCCACATTATTCTTCTCGAACAACACACCACTCAAATTAACGTCACCATTGAAATTTAAACTCTCGTCCAGATACGAATAGAAGTTCTTTTGCAAACAGCCGAACGACGGCTCCAACGCGCACTTGTTCAAAATACTGTCCCACAACACATTGCCAGTTCTAAACGTACCATTCTGATAAACGTCACTAAAATGGCGACCGGTCACCGCGTCTATGAGTTTTAATTTTCTCGAAATATCACTGTCACTCTCTGCTCTACTATAACTTGTATAGATTACTGTGAGGAGCAGAAATTCTATCCATCGATGCCTGTAGCGGCGTGTGGCTGCCATCTTGAAATCTATGTCAACAACTATAAAACAATATTTTCATTTTTCGTGAGATTAACAAGTTTCCGGTTCTCAGAACTGGCTCCGAATTGTCATGTCATCTGCAAAAGAGAAAATAAAATTAGCAGGCTCATCTTGTAGTCACAATGTCAACTAGTAATGTCAAGTTTAGAATGTACTTGAACCAATCATATATATTGGATTCTTAAACGCTGACCGCTTTTTTACATGAATACTCTTTTTTATTTATATTTTATGTTGTTTACTTAATTAATATTTCCAAATAATAATTGATTTATTATGGATGCCATTTTTTTAAATGAACTCGCTATGTGGCCATGCAGCCCTGGCAGGTTAACGTGAACTGGATGGCGAGCGGGTCAGCACGCACAGTTCGTCGGGAAGCGAGATAGCACGCCGGAGCGGGACAGCTCGCCGGGGAGCGGGAAAGAACCCCGGAAAGCGGGACAGCTCGCCGGGGAGCGGGACGTCTCACCGGGAAATAGGATACTCGCCGGGAATAGGCGCCACCTAGCTTTGTTTAATGTTCCTGTGCGCTGTGAATAACGAATTCTAATGAAATTAATTGATTTAAAATATGTTTTAGTTACATTTGTTTGTATTATAAGGTTTAGTAGATTTCTTGCAATTATATGTTATTATTAGAAACTGTTGAAACTTAACTATCGACTAAAAATAGATCGGAATACTATCGGCATAAAAAGCCGGCAACACAACAATTGCGCGGACTGTGGCGCGGTTGTACATTGGCGGCGGTGTTCTGTTACCATATAGGAGACCCACCTGCTCCGTTGTCTGTCTATATAAAAAGAACTATACTCAAAACGAATAAAACATTATTTTATCCAGATTAGGTTACAAGTTATATTTTGTGTTACAGCTACACTAACATGACTTTCATTTTCGTTGCAGCGTGATTTGCTCTCAAGAAAGGTGAATGACTGGAGAATTTTTTTTATTCAATAGTTTCTGATAACATTCTGAAAAATCTCACTCCTATGGAAATTCTACATATATCGAACAAAGTTGTAATAGAAGGATAATAATAACTTTTTAGAAATGTAGGTTTTAAAACAGGTTGCGTAACCTTTCTATGTCGCTAGTCAAAAAATATACAAAATTTTATAGGCACCTTAATAAAGTTCAGCTTCTTGTAAATATATGTATAATATTAGCCATATTATGGCTAATAGCCTTGGATGGTAAGAGATCACCGCTACTCATAGCGAATCGCACCACAAACGTTTTTATTTTGTTGCTCGCTTTTTACATAGGTTTAGAAATATCTACTCTATTGGCAAGATTAGCTTATGTAGCTTAACGCTTGCTCGCCGAGAAATTATTTTTCGCCGCGGCTAGCAAGGGCAACTCGACGATACACGAACCTCAACCTTGCCCCTCACGGAAGAGAGGTTAGCATAAGAGGACGATGTCGGGAGCGCTTCGCTATCGCTTCCGGTGAAAACTAACACCACTTAAGCCGTGTTTATAGACTGCCCGTATCCTCACTAACTCATGAACATAGAACAAGTACAATTTCACGCAAGCCTTGTTTTTTGCATGAATATCACATGCCAAGTCAATTTAAACAAGTACAGTTAAGATAAGTAAGTAATATACAACAGCAGAATACTAGCTAAAAGCCTTATCTAATAGACGGTTACAATGTCTTATTACGAAGACTTTTATTTTCATTTCACTTCGCTAACTTTCACTTCGTTATTTGGTGAGTTACTCAAGAAGGTGCGGCTTTCAACAAGGATAAAATGATTCAGGTTTCATCTTAATAATATAAATGTATTATTTTAAAGCCGGCATCGTACTCGCATCCCTGCAAAGGCCGGAGTGTCAATGGATGGAGGACCACTTATCCTAGGTGAGCCTGCTGCTAGTTTGCCATCATTTCCATAGAAAAAAACTTTCAGCTGATATACTATACCTATTACTTAACTGTTGAAATATATTATTATTAAATAAATTAAAATCTTAAAATTAGTATAATTATTTAGCAAGGCCTATTATAGAATTGTGTTTATTTGTATGATGCTGCGCGTGAGCATTATTTACATTTGGGTGCGTCATTAACAGCCTGGTAAGACTAAGACTTAATGAAATACTTTTCAGTATACGTGAAAAAATATATTATATTAATAGCTAAATTTTTGAAAAACAGAGAAATAAATACATTAGAATTGTATAAGCTTAATCCCAGCTGATATTAATGAAACTATCAGTTTTGGTTGTGATATTTCCGCTAAACTATAAAAAATGATATAGTTTGTATGTAGTTCTTGCGTGGTCTTAATTCCCTATTAGTGGCACAGTGGGTTGCTTTTACCCGCATCTAATCGATTAAGGGGACCGAGAGCAACTCGTTGAATATAAATATTAACATTCCATCATAGGTTTGTTCTGTAATTATTTTGCTACAATGTTATTTGCGAGTTACAAGTAATATTTTTACTTTATTTTATAAGCTTTGTAGATGAAAATTTAGATGAATATTATCTTTATATATTGTTTTTAAATTACAATATTTATATACAAAGAAATAAAAAATACAATACATTATGTATATAATTATTAACGTAATTCAGAGTATTCAAATATTAAGTAATTTAAATTTTAGTGATTTTTATTCATAACAAGATTAGTGGATATGTCAAACATATAAAATATATCAATACAACCTAAAAAAAAGCCTTACAATTAGCAGATATAGAACAATAATATATTTTTTTAATAGTTTGAACTTGTTAAATGCAACAACATTTTACAATTGTCTGATTATATAATCATGCTAATATAGCTAAATATTTCAGACATTGCATTTTCTTTAAAACAAGTGGACATAAAAAATCGTTGTAGAGCACATAACGAGAATTTTAATTTTAGCCGCGACTATCGCAAGGGCGTCTCCTGCGAGACACGGACCTCTGTTTGGGCAGTCATGAGCCGCCAGAGCAGCTGGTCGGGAGCTCACAAGGGTGAGTCTGGCGACGTAGCTAGATCCTCGCATCCGTATCCGGTAGAGGTGGTATTTTTTTCTTACCTATAATAACCAGTATACTTTAATTACAACAAAGGTGGCAACCCTACTTATGATGGTAATAGATTATGGCCATGGGCAACCACACCGAAATCTAGTCTTTTAATTGTGTTGACGGCGATTTACACCGCTGAAACGGTATGCTAAACTTATGTTGTCTGGTATTTTCCAAACCCATGGTATTATTACGGAAATGCCGGTCCATTTTGTGCATCAACTTATAAAACAGTGTGTATCATCCAACAGGGAAATTATGTCTAGTAATTGAAGGTTTTTATTAAATTCAATATCCTTGTTTAAAAATATATATAAAAGCAAATTGCTTACAAAAAATAATTCTGTTATTTGTAACTTGGAACATGAGTTTGCCAAATGATAACATTAATCTTAAAATTAATGACCGAAAGTAATTTTGAGGGTCAAACTTTGTAACCCCTAAAGTTAAAAGTTTTTTGTTTGTTCACAGATATAATAGATGATCAATAATTACTCTTGACCACAGTATATTGGTGAAAATGTTGTGAAGATAATTTTTTTTCGAACGATTAAATGCCAATCTTGTAAGTGATTAATATGTATAACTTTCTCTCATATATATCAGAACGTCCAGCTGTAATATTTCCGATTAACATAATGCTTTCTATTTAACGGGTCATGGCCATTTATTGGTATTACTCAACTGATTAAGAGTTATCTTACATGTTCCTAATCTTGTCTTAGGAAATTATTTATTAATATATTATGGTATAGCGGATACCGTAGCCGGTGAGTCTCCTATATGGTAAGAGAACACCGGCGCCCATCACCAACCTCGCCACATGCCGCGCATTGCTTGTGTTGCCGGCTCCGATATCCTCACTCGCTCAGTGAAACACAGTAGAAGCACTGTATCAAGTACAACTACCATTTCACGCTGAGTATTCTGTGAGCTCTTGGTATCATTTCGAACGAGCCGGCCCTATTCATCATCATCAGCCCATTCAAGTCCACTGCTGGACATAGGCCTCCCTCAAAGACGCCCACCCACTGCGATCTTGA
>DWCF01005743.1:0-13609 GCA_018230265.1 Delias oraia
AATTGTCCTGACCGGGATTCGAACCCGATACCTCTTGCTTCATGGTAAACTTTTAAAACCATTAAGCTTTTAAAATCTTTGGTGTTTTACAGTTTTTTACTGATATTTTTAAATATATTCATTACGTCTAAAAAATTAACAACTCTATGTAACCTTACAAATATGCAACTAAGAATAAATCTAATTAAAATAGGCTCTTAATAATTTATGATTGTTTAGATTTCGTGAACTAAATAATATTTAACTTAATGACAAAATATTTCATACAGAAACTAGACCACCATTCAAGAAAATAATATTAAAAACAAATACCTTTTATCCGCAATTGAAGCAAACAATTATGACATGGACCGTATAACATAACAAAAGCCGAAACGCATCTATTCTACCAATCGCACGACTAAGCCACGTGCTTCTCAAAACAAGACTGACACTGACAAAATGAGCGCGCTGGCATCAGTAGACATCTAATGCAGTTGAAATTTTTGGCTATAAATTATTGGTTATAGCTATCATTTCTGTAGGTTAAATTTCTTATTAATGAATCCGTTTATAAAAATATGACTTTTTTACTAAATAAACCGGTACTGTTTTGTTTAGTTTTTTTAACCTGCATCGTTTCAAATAAAGTGTATTCACCTTCGCTATGTTGCTTAATTTGTGAATTTAGGAATAGGTAAGTGAATAAATATAAGGTTTTTTTCCTTTAATTTAAAATGGTTTTTATCAAAAATGTGAAGAAGACATATTTACGTTTTATTGCGATTTTGCGGAAATATAAAAAAATATTTAAGTGGGTCATTTTAGAAAAAGCAAAGCTAGTCAAAATAAAAGTATGATTTTCAATGATAAGTGCTTTGATATGGGATTAATCCAGTCATGATATATTCACCTTGGCCAATAACCTATTGTCAACTGTTCTCGAATAAACCACATTATATTTAAACTGTCATTACGGTTAAAGCATTTCATATTTATGGTGTTACTTTATGTTGGCAGTATTTTCTTTTCAATATTAATTGCGTGGACAAGACAGTAGTGGCAACATAGAGGCAGGGGACAACTTATAGTGAACGGACTGCGTCTAACATTGACAGTATTCTCTGTCACAATTTTGATATATTTTTTGACTGACTATCTCAGAGAAATATAATTTTTGAACACTGATCATATTATTGCTTGATTCTCTTTACATAGGAATATCATCGTACTGTCACTGTCAAAATTGTGACAGTAAGTCACAGAAGCCGAAAGTCGAAGAAACAAACTTAATAGCTCTGTCATTTATTAATAATGTAATTGATCCGTAATTTATGAACAGATACTATAATAACATGACCAAACATGTGCTGCTATTGTAATTTAACGCATTCTCGACAACTAATGGCGATTGACACATCTATAAACCCATATCAAACTAAGAAATGTTTTGATAAGAATAATAATTTAAGTTAATATTTATAAAGAAAAAAGATTTGTATTTACGCTATGGAAAAACCAAAATGAAACGTGGATAAAATGTTTTTTATAAAATGCCAATTGTATACGGCATGTCAATCGTGCCGTATACAATAGTGTAAGAAAAAAATTGTTGAGTAGAATACAAGAAATATTTCTCAGTATTTATTAAATATTATATTTATATGCGGTTTTTTCATAATTTTAAAAATTAAATCTATACCTAACTATATATACCTAACTATACTAACCGCTGTTAATAACAAACTTATAAATAATTTGTATAATAAAAAATGTTCTGTGAATTATTTACTGATGTATTCACAAAAATTCACATTTTCGCGATAAATGTAATATGAATGAGTCATAATATCAAATTGAAAAAAGTCGATAAAATGGATTTATAATTTTTTTATTTTTATAATAACCAGATGGACATTTGTAAATATATATTTTTTAAATGGAAACATCAGTAAAAAACTTCCGTGAAATACGTAGATAAAAAAATAGTTTGTGTCGTTGAACAATAGTCAATACTAATGTCATTAGTTAAGAAAAAATGACCTCGCCTCTATACTACCATTTAGAAATACTACAAGTCCAATAAAAACTTGAACGAGGTATAAATATAGAAATAAAATTAGTGGCATAAACAACAAAAAAAGTATATTACAGGTTTCTGTTGATATTCTGAAAATATCCTCTTCAACGTTTAATAAACTTGAGGTCACAATCATTTAGTGTAACACAAATTATGATATTAAACTGAATTTTAAGGTTTTCTACGAGAAATATTAATTTGATTAATGTTCTCAACATACAATGGGTACTTTTTCTAGTATTCCTATAAATGCCAATACTTGAGGACTTTAAAGAAAACAGCGTATATTTTCCTTAAAGGCCGGCAACGAACGCTCTGCAAGTGCTGGGGGTGCCCATGGGCAGAGGACCACTTGCCCTAGGTGAGCCTCCTTCCTGCTCGTTTGCCATCGATAGTATAAAAAAAAACTTTCCACGCCTTAAGCATCGCATAGTGTAATATAAACAATTAATTAATACAAAAGCTCTAAATGACCTTATTTGAATTTCACTCTCCAATTTTTACTGACCTTTTTAATTTTACGATGACCTAACCGGTTGTTCCGGTGATGTCGATGACATTGTTGGTACCTTAATAATTACTCCTAATTGCTACAATTTATTAACGGGAACTCTCGTCCCACATATTTGCCATTTCGTTTCGATCGTTCAACCTAATGTGAAGTGTGTAAAAAAAGGGTTGTCATGAATTATCTTGCTTTTATAGTGTTTTTGGCATTAAGTTGCGTAGGTAAAGAGTCTCTAATATTTCATAATACTGCATCACTGCATTTTTTATTAATAAATGTTGTAAATAGTTGTATATTTTATAGACATAAATTTAGGTAACTAAAATAGAATTTTGAATGAAATTAGAATTGATATAATATATTCAAAAATAAAAATAATGAAATAAATACGACCATCATACCTTAAATTTAAAATAATATAAATATAGTTCATAATAATAAATAATATAATATAAGAAACAATTATTTTAACTGATTTTTTTCAAATGTAATAATTTAGCTCATGGAGTAAAGACGATTCAGAAAAGCTACTTGAATACAATATTAGTAGAACCAATAGATTATGGGACAGATAAACATTTTTATAACATTGGCATACGGAAATCAATAATTTGTAAGGGCGGTGACAGAAATCAAAAGGTATGTTTTAAAAGCAATATGCTAGTACTAAAATTTTTTTATGAAAATGTTATTTTGAAATAATAATAGATTTTATTTTTCATATCGTTTAGATTAGCACTATTAACAACATTGTGCACAACTGTACTGATTTGACACTGTATCATTAAACTAAAATTAATTTTATAGTAACGTTATAAAAACAAAATGATTCATAACAAATTACTTGGCAACTTGAATAAAAAAAAATGATGATAGTAAATTTCAAAATTAAATTTTTTTATTAAAAAAATGGCAAGCAACACACCCTCAGCTTTGTAAGGGCTTGGGGTGTCCATGGGCGGAAGATCGCTTATCCTAGATGAGGTTCCTGCTCGTTTGCCACCATTTTCATAAAAAAATTGTGATTATTATAAAGCAAATATCAAGGTGAAAAACTAAATATACTATTTACTTGAACCTTCGTTTATGTAAACGATTTTAAAAAATATTGCATACATTAAAATTATTCTACTTTGAGTATGTGTAATAAATACTTTTCCATGTACCTATGATATAGCTAATAAATTGAATATTTACAACGTGACCCAAGAAATTTATTCACAATTAAGTAAAATTACTATGCACTGTATATTGATAATAATGAATATGCTTCTTAATTAAATTATTAACTGGGCGCTGGTAATTCTATGACATTGCTGCAATTCAATGTTAAATATAATATATAAAATTTTTAAATGTAAAATAAAAATAAAATAATAATAACAAAAAAAATAATAATGTTAAAAATAATATAATCTTTATTTGTTTACTTATAAACAGGTGGAATGGAAGGATCCCGTCGGAAACATTGTTCCTCGTCTTTCAACAGGACGGGTCTTTGTTCAGGAACATTTTGTTCCCTCCTACAGAACTAGGGTACCAGCAGCCGTGCTGGTGATCACAGATGCAACCATTGAAGATAGCGGTATATGGGCGTGTCACGCCGGAGAAAAGAAGAAAGAAATATCGCTTTGTGTTATTGGTATGCAATTAATGTTTGCTAAATTTATACAACTTAATAAATTTAACTTTAATGATTTATGTTTACTGTAAAATAGCCTTTTTATATTGAGACAATAAGTTCAAAGACTTATTGAGTATTTTGATCTCAGAAAAATAAAATAATTTTAAAGTGTATTAAAATTAAATTGTAAGAAAATTTATCATTACAGTATCAACTCTGGATTGTGTGAGTAGACTTTCTGTTTTCTATAATTGATATAAAAATGAAATATTGTAAGGAATTTTCAGATTTTTGTAACACGATTTCCTTTTTAACAATGATAGGTAATATTATTCTCCTGAAGTAGGTAAATACTGACAGTTCTGAGAGTTGCAATGACGCATTTGTCACACGACGTCATATACAGACGTAATACATGTACCTTTAACATAAACAATGTTTTACAGTAGCTTTCATTTACTAAACAAATTAGTATCAAAGAATATAAGAAAGTCGCGTGAAATTCCATGCCGATGATTTTAATTTTTTTAAATAATATAAACTATATTTACCTGAATTTTTTTCTTATCAGATCCAGCAGAATTCGTAGATACGCCAACAGAAGTGACAGTGGATTTAGGAAGATCGATTACTTTGACATGCCAAGCAAGAGGTCAACCAGAACCAAGACTCGTATGGTATAGAAATGGAGAAATTGTTGTCGGTAATAATCTTAATATTGAATAAATATCCTAGCATTATAAACTATGAAAAAATATAGTTTATTATCTTAAAGCATCTATAATCTATATTTTTTATATATGTGTATAATCTCTGGTAGGTATATTAATGAATTTATTTCATTTAAGATTATAGACATATTTGATCAAAATAGCCATAAAATATAAATTTAAACTTTTCTCAGAAGATGGTGAATCGTCAAAATACGCCGTGACAACAAAATTTAACAGTCAAGGGTTTGAAGGGCTTCTCACAATCAGATCGCTTGATAGGGATGACAATGGAGCTTACACATGCGAAACTATACAGACCAGTTCACACGACGAAGCTTGTACTACAAGCAAGAGTATTAACATCACGCTTAGTATTAATTGTGAGTACCAAAGCGACGAGTCTCATACACAGAAATTATGATCATAACACACTAAGGAATAATTAAAATATATATATAAAAAAATCAAATTTAAATTAAAGATAAATTAAATAAAGTTAAATACTCGTAGCTTAATGTTTTAAAATTGTACCATGAAGCGATAGGTATCAGTTTCGAATCCCGGTCCGGCAAATTATAATTTAAATTATAATTTATTCGGTCTCTGGAAGGGCTTGACCGTTACCAGGCGGTATTAATACTATGTGTACTGACGCACTAATTGTGCGGGATCACGTGACATCACGGGCTCACAGAATACTCAGCTTGAAACGGTACTTGTACTGGTGTTTCACAGAATGAATGAGGATATTGGAGGTCTTTAAAAGTGCCACTTAAGCAGCGTAAAAAGCCGACAACACAACCAATACGCGGACTGTTGTGCGGTTATTCATGGGAGGTGGTATTCTCCGAGACCCACCTGGTCCGTTGTCCGCTATAGAATAATAAAGAATGAACAAACTTTGTCGCCCTATTCCGCCAATAGCTTTATTAAAAAGTTAAAAAATAATTGTAATTTCAGATGGACCCATTTTCACTAATGGCAACGATACTAGTATAGTTTTCGTTAAGGAAAATGAAAAGTACGTATTAATTAAAAATAATAATACTATAATAAAACAATATTGATGATTAATATTTAGTTGAACTTTGAAACCAATTACATACATACCCAGTTTGGATAGTTGTTAAAAAATTAACAATACGTGGGAAATTAATTATGTATCACAATATGTTATGTTATTTCTTTAATTATATAATATAAAATATTTATAATTTCAATTTGCCGTGAAGCGCCGGCTTAGAATTGCGCTTCTCCATATCATTCCATTGGTATCTTAAAAGGCGATTAAGAGATAGACCAGAGGGCGGGCAGCAGCGTCCGCCGCGTACTATAAAACCTAACTGAGATCGCCAACCAGCCGGCCAAGAGTGGCGATTAGAGCATGGAGGCCTCTGTCCAGCAGTGGACGTCGTACCGCTGAAATGTTGATGAATGGTGATGTAATTTCAGTGCAGAGCTAACTTGTTCAGTTGATGCGTTTCCTAAGCCTACATATCGATGGTTCAAAGAAGTTGGTAGTGAATTAGCTGAAATTCCTCAAAGCGAAATAAGCGTAGCGGAGGATGGGAGTAGGGCTATTATAACATTAAATGTGATTAAGGCCCTATTCGGTCAAAGGTTTGTCTGCCGTGCAACAAATCAGTATGGGAAGGTTGATAAGGTTTTCGCAATTCAAAAATTGGAAAAGCCACAAGCCCCAATCGAGGTACAGATTTAATTCACTTTATAAAATTATGAAACAAATGATGGATCGCAATATAATATCAATGTTTGTTGCAGATGAATATAAACAACTCCTCGTATGATTCAATACAACTTAGTTTAGTTTGGGAAGAGGAAGCGTTCTTTCAAATTGCAGGTATCTTAATAATTGATACTTATTACATATTCTACTATCGCTTGGGTTGTAAATAATCAATTTTAGAATTGTGCCTTAGAGCAATAATGACTCAATTCAAGTCGTATAATTATTTTTGCAAAAACAAATCAAAATGGTTTTATTAATAATTGTGTCCAAGCAATGGAAATAAGTATCGCATATATAGTCAGATCAACTGAGTATTTTTTTTACAAAAATAAGACATTTAAATGCAACTCCCCACTAAAAATAATTTCACTTCAGTAAAATATAAATAATTTAGCTTTTCAAACGCGCGTACTTTTAGCTCGATTTTTTTTCAAGGCGTTGAAATACAATACTTGCCTACGAACGCAGTAGTAAAACGAAAAGGAATCCCTGATTGGAGAAAAGCAAATGAGATCGAAGTAAAATCAGAAGAATTTGACTCTATTGACAGTGAAAGTGGCGGTATGTCGAAATATTTACCTACTTACATTATAAATTATAATACAAATTAGTAAACTACAATTTTATTATAGACAAAGATGCATAGATTAGCTACTGCATAGACTACATAATATTTTATCTGATATTATTTTAATTAATATTAATTATAATAACATCATTCGACCTCTAGTTATAGCTGATGAGAATTTCACTAATTAAAAATTAAAAGTGTAGTTACACACAATAAAAATTTCACAGTTTCTATCATCTCTCTACCCAATTTGGAAGAAGATACAATGTATTGGATACGTATAAGAGCTTTGAACGAAGCTGGCTTCTCAGCTTGGTCCACATCTGTGAAAGGTGCCACGGATATCAAACCGGATATTGATGATATCCCAGAAGAAAACTCTATCAGAATGAATCCGGAAACTCATGATTCGGAGGCGCGAATGTATGGTTTATTATTTGCTGCTGGAGTATTAGTCGTCGCTTTCGGTTCTATGTTTGTTATTAGATTAGTTTAAGATGGTTACTGACAAAACTCGGAATTATTAATGAAATATATAAAAAATGTAGGTAATGTTCATTTGTCAAACCATGAGTCATTAAATTGATATATAATGAAGGAAATACGTATCATTACACAACCCTAATTAAATTTTTAGTATAACAGATATTTTCATGCTAATATTTCAACGGAAACAATGTCTGAATAATTGATGAAACTAATAATAGGAATTTCGTTCGAGCGTTTTGCTAAAATAATGCGCCGACCATTCTAATCAAATTGCGGCCATCATTTCAGATAGTATTGCGAGTATTCAATAGAATATAAAAGAACATTCAAGGGTGTGAACATCTCATTAAACATTAACTAGAATAAATTATAACGTGTTAAAGTAAATAAAACACAGCTTATAAAACACCTTTATTAGAGGTTTCGGCGTAACATATTCTGCAACCAACAATATTCTAAATGTGATAATTCTATAAGGATTTGTTTATTTACAAATAGATAATCTTTGTAAAATAAATTTTAGATGAAGCTGCGATCAACATAAAACATTAACAAAGAAGATAATTGTAATAAAAATTTATTATGATCGGGTAAATTGATATAATATACATAGATTGAGTTTAGACAATATATGAAACTGACAATAGAAGAATAACATTTACATACACACAGTAAAGACGTAACTATATAAGACTCGTAAAACAAATATTATTTATTTCCGAGCACTTATGCTTTGTGTAAAGACCTCAAATTCAAAAATTTTGATAATTTTCTTTAAATCAGAAAGGCAAGTTATATGAGGTGCTTACAATCGATCACATGAAGTCTATACAGTACCAAGCGAAACACTTAATGGTGTAAGAAGATAACGACAAGTGTAGGAAATTCAGTTTTCCTGAATTTTCATATGACTAGGTAATTGAAAATCCCACCCAAAGTTAACAATTGACAGATCATTTAGAAATATTAATTTATCATCACATCAATTCTAGTTTTAGATAATATAAACAAAATAAAAACAATTTGGTAACATGTTTGGTAAACAATTTATAAATTACTACTACTATAATTGTGTTTGTAAATTTAATTTGGCTTTCTATTAAGTAAAATTAAAATCAAATTACTTATTAACATATTGTATTTAGCAAGGAAATGTAAACTTGGTTTAAAGTTTGACGTAATAGTCGTGGTGTCTATTTACTCTAGTCAATCACGACGGGATAAAACGTTAGTAAAGCTTGCTGCGAAATCGGCCAATACCTCGATCATGCAGTATTCATCGAAATACTCTTTAGGGTTTTATTGTTAAAAACCGTCCATCTCACGATAGCTTGCAGGTTAACGCGCCAGGCTCATTGTCTCATTTTCATACATATACAGACGCTTCCAAAAAGTTAGCCGAGTCATAGTTGATTCATTGACAGAGGCAATACAACATAGATACATGATTGATTTCTTAACAAAATCTAAAATAATCACTTATATAATATTTCAAAATAAATTACAATTAAATACCTAATAATATCTCACTTTATATTACTTAAACGTTACGTAGATAGCACTGAAAAAGACTCGACTTTAGAAAGAAAACAATATTTACACATTAAAGAAAGGAGGATCAAATTCTAACTACATTTTATTTTGATATTTTCATGTTGTATTTTATACAATGGATTATAATTTCTACTTCTAATATCTATTAAGAACTTTGTTCTGTAAGGATTTATAGTTTTTATTATTAAAAGATGTTGAAGTAAAAAGGACATTTAGTATAATTCTAGAGGTTATTGTCACAATAGATGCTAATTGAATAGTTTAATTATAGTAGCAATTAATAATACTCAAAAGAAATATCAAACCCGGACGCTTCTATTCAATTAAATGGAATTTTAAATTCATTTTAAGCTTATATTATCAACGATTCCTGCTTGAGAAAACGATATATAAAGCAACTAGTAACCTAAAATAAAATAACTTAAAAATATCGAGGTCTTAAAATAGTGAATTTGGTCAGAAATAAAATTTTATGCATTAATGTCATGGAAATCTGCAAAAATCTTATAACAATAAGTCTGATAGTAAATGTACAATCGTAAATTTTACTGTAATTTAAAACAAATAATAATTTAATGTGACTACCCTATACTATATATAATAATTGGATTCTTATAATTGCAGTCGAATTTGCTAACATTTATAGAGCAGGTATATATGTCACAGATTACATACAATAAATTTTACACCAATGAACATTTAGTATTTTAATAATCGCCAAATTAAATAAAACTCTTCCTATCTTTATGAAATTGGAATGTCATAGTTTTATATACAGTATACTTTATTAAATTTAGGTTGATAATTTTCACAGATCATAGTAGCGATGAGGCTAGAGTATAATGTTTAATACCCATGCGATTATTGTTAAAATATAAATTAAGTTGCGTAAAACGTAAACACGAAAAACGTAACGTAAAAATGATTTCAAATCCTATAATATAACTTATAAAAAAAATCAATACGTAAATGTAACTTTGTTTGTATCAATTTATTTTAGTCAAAACCGATTTTTGGTAGTCTGTGGTTGTTTAATAGAGCATGGAATTTCTATAATTGCATTGATTATCTGTTATTTGTGTACGTAATTTTTGCATTAAAAACACGGACGTTCATGGAGAGGATCTGTTAAAACTATAATCATAAAACTGACAAAGTATACAAATAAATTCTGATGATTGCTAAAACCGAGAACAATGCATGTTTATAAATTAGTCTTCAAAGGATTAAAACTCTTCTCGCCTTAACAAAATATACAAAATAAAATCATTTCATTTTGACAAAAATGCAAAACATGACAAAATATAAAATTAATTAACAAAAGGATACAAAGAACAAACGATAAGAATAAGAATGGACGAAATAGTAAGTTTACTAGCGAGATCTGTGGCAGGGTCTGGTGAGATTGTCGTCCACTCGGAGAACCCTGCAGCGTTTCGTGTACGAACCCTGGCGTGGTATGTTGTACCATTTGCAAGCGGCCCAACAGTAAACAATGTATCTGTGAAACATACATGAAAATACTATTTGATTTAAATTTTTTCCAAACGTTAAAAACAAAACAAATTAGTACGACTTTCTGTTTGTAATGGTATATTTAATATTACTTCAGTTCTCTTGCCGGTACTATTTGTAATCAATAAATAGGTATATAACATGAATATGAATTATCAATAACGGCAGTGAGAGTATGCCTATTCTTAGAGGCTAAGAAGGTATTCGATATTATGTGGTTAAGTAGTGGTAGTTAATACGAAATGAAACCACAACTCTCGAGACAGGACCGTTTAATTTTGAAGTTGAACAAGGACTGATATTTTAGCTGTGAACATGTGTAGTGGGCACAACAGTTATGTCTTAGTTTTGATTAAAGTAAAATTGTATATTTCTCGATATATTTCTTAATATGTGCTTCAATTTACAATGTCGTTTTACCATACTTAAAAGGTTTTAAATTACAGCAATTATAAAGAAATTAAAGATATTTCATGATTAGTCTTTGAATTATTACCATTAAATTCCTTAATATCAGTCAGAAACTCTGTGGCTGCATCCCAATCAGGTAAGAATCCTTCTTGTGTTGCCACTAATTGAAAAGAATAGCCTGAAACGAGAATATTAATTGTGTTATTTCATAAAATCCGAAACATTCCAAAAAAGGTATTTTGTATAACAATATTTTAATTCCTTTCCTTAACTCAATACTTTATTTGTATATAATTATATAGGTTAGCACAATTAGCTTAGCTTAAGGTGTTTCGATTTTCATTACTAACAATAGTTATTTATTCTATTATTGTAATATTATTAAATATTACGATATCTAAAGACTGATTTACTGATGTCTCAAAAATTATTTTATGAGGACGATCTCTTTATAATTTATACCTACCTAGGACTGTTAGGTTTTTCGGATTCTCAGACATATCTTCTTCTGTTGTCGCCATATTGCAGGTGGAACATGTAACGTTGAACGTTAAATCAGTTGTCGATTTAGCAAATAATTCCACCTGAAATTGAGAAGACATATATTTTTAATTTTATTATTTTCTACAGATTTAGTAAATAAAATACAACCATAATTTTACAGAAACGGGTTTTCTCCGCAACTCGACCTTTGAGCGCCTATTTTGAGTGTAAAACCATCATATATCAAAAGCAAAAAAAGAAATGTTTAATATCGGTTATGTGTTGATTTTAGAGTTTAGAAACGTATAATTTGCTCAAGTTGAGAATTTTTAAAGAATCTTTAAAGATTTTTTAAATAACATTTATTAAAAAAAATGTAAGAGATAGTCTTAAATGCGGTTCGATCTCACATTTAAGACTATCTTTTGCTAACCTATTTGTGATTTGACGATAGTAAATCTACTTACAAAATCAGGAGCATTTGGCTTGTTTCCAGGTGAAACGTCATACACTATATAGACTAGCCCCTTGCTGTTATTCACTGAACACTTGTATTCCCCGAACGCAGATTCATCAAACGTTCTGAGAATGAATACTGAACTATTTCCATCCTCTGAGATCAGCACCTTGAAGCGTAAGAAACATTATGTACACCGTTGCTTTATCAAATATGTATAGAGTATTTTTTCTTACCGTTTCAGGGTCGGTGATGGGTACATCAAAGCCGTTTCTCGTTTTGAACCAGCGAAATGTAGGAAGAGGGTTAGCTATTACGCTACATGTTATATTTTTACTGGAAAAAAGAAAATATTTATACTGTCATATTATTGAGTGGGTGGCTGACCTAGAGTAAGCCGTCCTCCGCCCATGGACTCCCAGCCCTTGCAGGGTCGCGGATGCGTTTCCGGGCTTTAAGGGATAGGTGCGCACTTTTTTGAATATTACGACTAGAAATTTTAGTTTATTGAATAAAAAAATATTTTGTAGCGTATAATTATTATTACGTCATATTGTAGTGAAATTATGTTTTATATTTCAAAAACATCAAGGTTTATTAATATTTTGAAAGCACAAATATGACATATTATATTTTATATGCCTTAAAACTTACGTTTCATTTATGATTGCATAAACTTCTTCGGCTTTATACTTTGAGTATGACACTTCATTGTTTTCATCTATCAGAAATGGTTTATCTGAAATAACGAATAATATTTAGTTAAGAAAAACAATTTTATATAAATATAAGGTTCCACGTCACTACAGTAAAATAAGGCATACATACAAGATACTCAGCGTGAATTCACAAGCGCGAAACTATAATTGTACTGTGTTTCGCTGAGTGAGTGAGGATATCAGAGGCCCTTAAAAGAAATGCCGCTTAAGTGACGTCAAAATCCGGCAACATAACCAATGCGCGGACTGTGCGGCGTTTGTCCATGGGCGGCGGTGTTCTCTTACCATATAGAAGACCCACCTGCTCCATTATCCCTTATACAATAAAAATAGATACTTGATACAGAATTGGCGTTGAGAATTTCACCATACAAATTCAACACTTACAATAAAAAATATGAATGAAATGTTAAATAAAATCATAGATAGCTTTATATAAACACATTTTATTTTATATTTTCGCTTGCAAGAGCTGAAGAATTAAAAAAAGATTGCTTTATCTTTATAAATAGTTTTAAAACTAGTATTTCAGTGGATTGCATGGAAGAGTCTTGTAGCAATTTTATAGCCGTTGTTAAAATTATTATCACTACACACACACTACTACACAACTGTTAGTAAAGCTTATCATGTCAATCAAGACTACGATACCATAGTTTAGCAGAGAAGTTTATGAATAATACATACGGTTAACGTTCAGTTGTACCCTTTTATCAGCGAAGTGTGAAAGGGCTTTCTGTGTCACTCTGCATACAT
>DWCF01005744.1:0-13608 GCA_018230265.1 Delias oraia
GCGACCGCGTACCGGGAAACGCAGAGTGGGACGTCCCGCCACACGATGGAAAGACGATCTCACGAAGGTCGCGGGCACCGCTGGATCCAGATCGCTCAAGATCGTAACAGGTGGGCATCTTTGGGGGAGGCCTATGTCCAGCAGTGGACTTGAATAAGCTGATGAGGATGATGATAGTAACTTTATTTAGTTTTATTTAGGAATATTACATAAATTTGTTCTCAATCTCAATAGAGAACAAACGCACAGGTTTTTCATATAAAATGCATTTAAAATACATCATATTAGCAAAAATAATACAATAGGCTCTGCAAGGGGTGTCCATGGACGGAGGACCGCTTACCTTAGGTGAGCTTCTTGCTCGTTTTTAACCATTTCAATAAAAAAAATTAAATGTTGTTCGAATGATAACTAACATACACATTACACACACATTTATGGTATAGTGGACAACGGAGCAGGTGGGTCTCCTATAGAGTAAGAGAACACCACCGCCCATGAACAATCGCGCCATAGTCCGCGCATTTCACAAGCACCGTTTCACGCTGAATATTCTGTGAGCCCGTGGTTACACTTCGGACGAGCTAGCCCAATAAGTGCGTCAGCATATGCTTCAGGATGGCTCTCCCTCGGGTACGACAGTATTAAGACACTCGCCCGGCTACAGCCACGCCTTTCCAGAGACCGAATAAATTATAAATTATATTATAATTTTCTGGACTGGTATTCGAACCCGATACTCCTCAATTCATGGTACACTTTGAGAACTATTTAGCTACGAGGCTCTCAAAAATACAAAACACAATTATTTAGTATAAACGAATTTTGAACATGAGGGTAGGTAGTAAACTAAATTTAGTTTTAATTGTGATTATTATTGATTTTCATATGTGATTCGATGTAAAGAAGTTCGACTTTAGAAGACCACCAGCTCAATTTGAATATTGAAGATTAAATCTCTAGGTTTATAACAGGGTCGTATTGTATATGGTACAGCGGTCACATTCTTCCTGTATCGCCGTTAAAGCAAAAATCTGTAAAAGAGGGTATAATGTATGTATTGTTCACGTCTTTGTGCTGCGGCAGCCTCTAACCGTATTGAATAATTTTAAAGAAAATCTGTTAAGTCATCTTATCGCCCGAGTTTTGTTATTTAAAGTTATAAAACTATAAATTTTTCTTTATTTTTTATAATTTTGTAACATATTTGCCAAGAAATAATTTTTATGTCAGTTGAAAGTAGTCTCATCACAATACATGATTCTAAAATTATTTTATATAATTAAATCTGAAATTATACTCATGAGCCATACTCGTCGGAGAATGCTGACGCTCAAATTAGGCCAGCTCGTCCAACGTGATACCACGGGCTCACAGAATACTCAGCGTAAAACGGTCCTTGTGTGGTCCTGTGTTTTGCAAAGTGAGTGAGGATATCAGAGGTCATTAAGAATAGCGTAGAAAGCCGGCGCGGTTGCCCATTAATAGAGATATTCTCTTACCATATAGGAACCCACCTGCTCCGATGTCCACTATACCATAACAAAAAATAGTAATATTACGTTTTTAATTAACTTATATTCGCGACTGATATTTTGATATGAGAAAATAAAAAACTGAATTATTTAGTACTCAATATGATATACAGGACATAAAATATTTTATAAGGAATAATTAAATTTAAGCATATAACGAACAGATTTTACCTAATAACTTCCAAAAGGTTCTAGGTATTATATAGGTCGCGCATTATGAAATTCCAGGTATGCCATAAGTGAAGCTTTTCACAACTCCATGTTAGTTTAAATTGGGCCATTGTATAAATACAGTATTACGATTATTTACCAACGCGCCGTAGCAAAACTCTTCTGGCTCGATGCCAGGACCTCTCGGGGGGCCTTAACTAGTTATATAAAAATTTGATAGCTTACTGCACTTTTGTAGTAAGCAGCTAGCGACAAATTAAACTGAATAGCGTTATTTATCAGGCTGTTTCCGCGACTTTGCTAGTTTTTCTCTTTCTCTTGATATCGTTCAACTAGTTTTGAATCCTATTTACCCCTTGTATTTTCTTTGTGAAAACATTTGTTCTTCATCATGCACATTTTCCTCCTTTACTCTTACTTACCTTCTCTCTCTATACACAAATGTAAGAAATAGCGTTACATACCATAACAGTTATTTACTTTATTAAATTCGGTCTCTGGAAGGACTTGACAGTGGCTGGACGATTGATTGTCTTAATACTGTTACACCCGTGGTACAGTCATGCTGAATCATCTACTAAAGCACTATTTGGGCCGGCTCGTCCGAACTGATACCACGGGCGCACAGATTACCTAGCGTTAAACGGTACTTGTAATGTGTTTCACAGAGTAAGTGAGGATATTGGAGGCCCTTAAAAAGTGATTTAAAATACCACAGATAACCTAATAGCCTAAATTTGTTTTAGACAACTCAAGAGAACGAGGAACTAGATGACTCAACCAACAGAACCTTCGAGAAAACAAAGGACATGTTACGAGCTGCCCTTCGCTCCAGGTGTAATAGGTATGAGCGATGTGTGCGTCGTTGTGTTAAAGTGACATTCACGTGTAAAGTAACATGCCAAGAAGAGTATGACGAGTATGAGATTTGCCGTCTGCCCGTCTGTGGGAGCGCCTGCTGGGGCAAAACCATGCCGCCATCTTGGTTGTAATAAATAAACGGGATGTATTTGAGTTTTATTTGTTACCACTAAAAGTGCAAAATCTAGAAGCGCGTATGCATATCTATTTTAGATATTTCATTGTATATATTGTATCACTCCGTTGTATTAAATCATTTAAAATAATTGTTTGTTCTTTCAAAATCCTAATAAAATGTAAATATTCTTCAATTTTTAAAATTATAACCTTTCCCGAGTTACGACGTAAAGTAAAGGTCAAATTCCAAACGACTCCATTCTTTCATTATACTCTTTTAAATTGATTGAAAGTATCCAACAAGATTATAGGAAAGAGAGTAAAACAAGATAACAAAGCTTCTTAGGAAAAGCGAAGCGAAATCCAAATTAAAAATAAGAACAGGAACAACTGACAGTCGCGTACTTTGTTCAAATACAAAACGAGGGTGCTCAAAGCTAAGAGTACTTTAATATTTCCATATCTATGGATAATCTGGTCTAGTGTACAATGCAATCGAAGCCACTCGACTATAGCCGCTAGTATCCGGATCTTGTTAGACGATGAATTTGTAAAATATCTTTGAGAGTCACGCTTTGTTGTCTGAACAATATATATAGCTTTCGAAGACATTATTATTTTCAATATATTTTACTTTTTCAATAACTCCTCATTATTTTTAATACACTCTTTGTCTATTAAGTGGAAACATTTGGAAGTTATCAAAGTACTTTGTGTTTTCGCAAGCAGCCATGAAACCATGGGTACTAGATTCGATTCCAGAAGTGAAAAGAATTTAAATATTAATTTATAAATTGTATTTAGTCTTATGTATATAGTATTGCAAATAACGGAGCAGGTGTAAGATGTATATTGTAAGAGAAAACCGCCACCTATGGACAATCGCGCCACAGTCCTCGTGTTGGTTGTGTTGCTGGCTTTTTCGCCACTTAAGCGGAATTTTTAAGGGCCTCTGATATCCTCACTCACTCAGAGAAACACAGTAGAGGCACTGTTTAAAGCTACTATTTCACTATGATTATTTTGTGAGCCCGTGGTAACACTACGAACGAGCCGGCTCAATTAGTGTCCGAATGTGCTTCAGCATGGCTCTACCACAAGTATATTAAGAGACACTCGCCCTGACCACTGTCAAAACCTTCTAGAGACCGAGTAAATAATAAATTAAATTAAATTTGTAATTAATCCGAACCGGGATTCAAAACCAACACCTCTCGCTTCATGGTCACTTTAAAACCATTAAGCTACGAGGCTTGTAGGTATCTATCAATGATGAATTATGAAATTGCCACAATTTAATTTTCCTAGTTCAATCATCATAAAAATAATTCGTCCATTTAACAGATTTATAAACTTAATTAATATTACCTAACCGTATGCCGATGGTGGTTACTTCATTTCGGAGAGTTGCTAAACAAGTTCAAAATGTCAAAAATTAACAAAATCAAATGTATCCTTCACTTAATTATTTTATTGACTGCAGTAAGTAGCTTCTAGAATGTTCATAGTAATACTAATTCATAGAGATTTAAATCCCATTTAAATTCCTCCATAAAAGTGGTTCATATCGGCGTCCTGTATTCTAATACAGAAGAAATGAATAATTATACATATTTGATATTCGCAAGACCAGTGTTTTGAAAAATCAGTATAAAATATAATTAATAAAACAAAAGATAATTATCAACTATTCCTTCCAAATTTTAAGTCATATTTTTTTGGATATATTTTTGCATTTATTGTACTTGATCTACTCACTCAAGTATATCACTAACACTATATTAGTAACATTAAGAATTTATTGGACTTTTATTAAAACATTTTATATCGTATACTGGACAATAGAGCAGATAAGTCTCCTAAATGGTAAAAGAACACCGCCGCCCATGAACAACCGCGTCACAGTCCACGCATTGGTTGTGTTGCGGGCTTTTTACGCCGCTTAATCGGCAATTTAAAGGGTTTCCGATATACTACATATCGAAGTATATTTCAACATTAAATAATTTATTTTCTTATGATATGTATTATCTTAAGTGATATACAGCATTTCAAACTTAAATAGTGTCAACTTAGTTTTAAATTTATAAATTTGACACGCAATATAATTAACTTATTAAAACCTACCATGTATCTGTACTCTATAGGTTCAGAACATTCCATTCGTTTTCGGTCGTTTAGACACTCTCCTTTCTCGGCTCTATCGTAAGGCTCAAGTCAACCAACGTCCTCTGATCGTGATTCTTGATGAATCCTACCTAAAAGATAGCCTTATAAGACCGGAACCGAAGTTGGTGAACCCGTTGCTAACCAGCAGTGAGGAATATGGACATACCATGAAACCTGTGATTCACAAATTGGTAAGTCATGAATATATCTTACAAAGAGCCTCTGAGATCCTCGTAGCTAAATGTTTTAATAAGTTTACCATGACGCGAGAGGTATCGGGTTCGAATCCCGGTTCGGAAAGTTATAATTTATACTTTATTTGTTGCCTGGAAGGGCTTGACAGTGGCCGGGCGAGTGTAATACTGTCGCACATATGAGAGAGCAATGAGAGATAAAAAATGCGGACGCACTACTTGGGCAGAGTCGACCGAGTAATACCACGTGCTTACAAAATATTTAGCGTAAAACGGTACTTTACTGTGTTTCGCTGAGTGAAAGCAACAAACAACTAAAAAACAACTAAAGCGCGTACTGTGGCGCGGCTATCCATGGACGGCGGTGTTCTCTTACTCTAGGAGACCCATCGACTCCGTTCTCCGCTATTCAACAATAAAAAAAAAAGTTTAAAACTGTGTTAGTTCCATACATTCACGATCAGTATGATTAGTCGTTATAATAAACTATGACATGTATGAAAAAAAACAAGTAGATTTATAATGTATTAATGTAAAAGTACTGTTTCACACTAGTATTTTATTTACCCGTGGTAGCATTTCGGACGAGCCGATTTTATTAATGCGTTAGCATATGCTTCAGCATGGCTCTCGAAATATACACGTGACGTATAACAGTATGTAGGTAGCCTTGATTATGGGGGAAACAAAAAGTATTAGTCTTAAAGACAGCTTCTACTTCTTTGTTTCTTCTTTGTAAATAGAATTCTTTGATAATAAAACAAAATATACATAATACACATGTTTTTCGTACATGTGTCTCTTTAGCAGGTTTCAAAGGTCAAGAAGCCTATAGAACGACCAAAAGGACCCGTGAAAGGTAAAAATAGATCCCGAGCAAGGAACGAAATTGCTCTACGTGGTAAGATCCAATCACCAATCGTCAAAAGTCTCCTACGAATCTCAAACTCACTGCGATGCGACGCTAAGGACGAGTGTGCTCATGAATGTAAAATTAAATTTGTTGGTACGAAGAAAAGGAAATGTGTTATCACTTGCGAAATTACATATGAATGTAAAGAGGAGTCCGCGTCATGTATCGGTGACGAGTGCGAACCGAATTCTTGCCAATCAGACAGCTGCGAGGAGCAACAAGGCAGTACCAAGGGATATGTGCCTTCATCTGGTGAGAAATGTTATAAGGGTCGTTGTTAAATAAACATTTGAAATTATTGTAAGTGTTTTTTTAGGTATATTGTAACATAAAAAATAGTTTTGCTGTCCTTAAAATATTTATAAAATTCCTTAAAATTATTGAGCGAAATTTCCCCGAAGGGGTAACATGCTTATAATATGCTGATGCACCGATTAAGCCAAGTTGTTCCCAGCGGCTACGGGATCACAAAATAAAAGCGTGAAATAGTATTTGTCAGTATAAATACTATTTCGCTGAAGAAGGTTACCGGAGGCTCATCAAGTTCTAGATAAAAAGACGTCTACACAACGTTACACGTCTACAAAAGCATAGTTACCCGCTATATAAATAAAAAAACATATTTTAGACGCTAAACCTTAAACGCAATTAAATTTTATTGAATTATGAATAATTAAATATTTCAAAGTATAGGTTAAAAATATTATTATAGCCTGTGGAACAATAGCGATCTCTTTTCCCGGATTTTATAAATATTGATTTATTTCTGTGGTTTATATTTTTAAGAGATGTCAAAGTTTAACTCATTTGACACGAAAAGACAAATTTATATCAAATTAGTGATTAAATAAACAATAAAAACCAGTATTAATTCAAATATGTTTTGTTATTATTGAATTTACGTTTTTTAAGAATATACAAATGATCTAAGCAGAAGAACCTGTATTTTTTATACAGAAACCCAAATACTTTGAAGAAAGACGTAAGTTTTGGCATAATTATACCCACACCTCTTGCGTTCAAATTTAATATATTTACTTACATTTAAGGATACAGAAACAATGAATAAAGAATCTAACATAGCGATCGAAGATAATGTAAGTTTTTTAACAATTCTTACGGCGACATTACGAATTAACGGAAATCTTATAAAATTGATAAACTATATGATTTATGAAAATTATTTCTTAAGAATTGTAACGAGAAATAAGGTGAAAAATAAATAAACGCAATACTTGATGAATTCTTAAGATTTTTTAATCTTTGGTATTCCGCATCCTTTTGATGTTTGTCGTTCCACAACTGATCGTTTTTTAATGCATTTTGTGCCGCTCACCACCGCTCTGTGGAATCAGTTGCCAGCAGAGTAATTCCAAACCAATACGACTTGGAGACCTTCAAGAAAAGAACGTACATATTGCTTAAAGACCGGCAATGCATAGCAATGGTGTCCATGGGCGGAGGACTCCTACTCGTTTGCTACCACTACCATTAAAAAATCGTAAAATATGCTATTAATACTGTGCTGAACATTATGCTTAGGGTGAAATATTTAGCCTCTCGATTTAAAATCCTTAGTTGTAATTATTTTACGAACACATCAACAAGAATCGCGATAATAATTTACTTCAAAAATATTATTTTGCTTTAATTTGCGGTAAAATTATTTCCAGGAGGAATCAGACGATATTTCATCCCTTTACACACTGCAAGAGGAACTATCAGAATATCTCCAGAAAGCTGAGAGTAGCGCTTACAGAAATGCATACGATTTGTACCCAGGGGTTGAAGCCATAGACTACGACTTTACAGCCGAGAGACAAAGCTTATACGCTACTAAGTATGCTATACGCTACTAGTTTTGAAAGCCTTACAGCTAAGTAGTCTAATAGGTCTACCATGAAGCTGGAGGTATCGGGTTTGAATCCCGGCCCGGACATTATAAATTATAATTTATTCCGGAAATTATAATTTAATTTATAATATATTCGGTCTCTGAAAGGGCTTGAAAGTAGCCGGGCGAGTGTCTCAATAGTGTTGCACCCGTGGGAGAGCCTTGCTGAAGGATATGCTGACGCACAAGTTGGGCCAGCTTGTCCGAATTGTAACCACGGGCTCACGGAATACTAAGCGTGAAACGGTACTTGTACTGTTTCACTACTTTTTCGAAGAGGGAGTGAGGATATCAGAGGCTCTTAAAAGTGCCACTTAAGCGGCGTAAAAAGCCGGCAACACAACCAATGCGCGGGCTGTGGCGCGGTTGTTCGTGGGTGGCGGTGTTCTGTTACTATATAACAGAAATTTATATTACAAATTTGTGGACACATAAAATTAGTTATCCGTAACATTGTTGACTAGTTTTTCAAAAACTTTAATTTTATAAATATATAACAATCTATTACATTCATAATAATATAATCTAATTCAAGGCTTCCTAAACTTATTTACGGTATAACGTCCTATAGAATTGTTATTTTTGTTGCAACCCCCCGCCAAACATTTTCCAAAATCAAAACAACGTACTGTACTGGAAATAAAAACAGTTTTAGTTGTAGACTAATATGAGATTATCAAAAAAAGTCCAAAATATATTTAATATTTTTAGAAAAATTGAAGCAAAATAAGAAAATCTAAATCAAGAAACTTATTAACGCAGTTATTGAAGCCCTGATCTAATTAATTGTATTATTAAAAGTTAATCTGAATCCTAAAATGGCGTAAAAATTTTAATATTAGATGATTTTTCACACTTCAATTTAAAGTTTAGAAATTAAATTATTTTTTTTAATTGTGGAATTTTGATTAATTTTAAATTTAAATTTAATGTTAATACTCCGATATTAATAATTCAAAAACTATGTGATATGCCGTTTAAATAATTAAAATTATATTTCAGCCTGGTAGAGTCAACAGCTCACTACGTTAAAGGTTGTCTGGGCGCAGGTTTGCTAGGAATTCACGAAGGCTTCATGAATGGTGGAATCTGGACGTCACTTGGATTAACCGCTGTCCTCGGGTTTCTTGTGCCCTACTGTACTTATGCACGTAACAAAAATTTTATATTAAATCTATTTCACCATATACATTATAGAAAATCGCTATTAAAAAAATAGCCGTTGAAATATAAAAATTTAGGATTTTTGTATTTTAATGCCATATCTAAAAATAATATTTAATCCTCCATATTTAGAGGTATGATATAACCTACCTGAAAATTATACAAAGATTCATAAATCTATCGGATAATTTTGGAGGAGTTTGGTAAGGAACTTCGCGGCAAAAGAATTTTGTTTTTAAGCACTAGAATTTTGCAAACTGTTGTTGAAGGTAATTAAGTAATAATATTTAGAAGATCTAACCGCTCAAAAGGCTTAAACTTGCTCTAACCAAGACTTTGTTCTTGTTGAATTATTGACAGCTTTTAAATATTACAATTTAAAATCTTACAGCGCATGACTAAGATCTGACAGATTTCCGATAGTTTACCTAACAGAAAAGTAGGTATTAATTTCTTTTTCAAATAAATTATTTTTCGTGTAACAATTACTTTCGCCAATCAAAAGTATTGTTATTATTCTGTCATGGTACTGTCATTCACTACTTTCTCATTATTGAATCAGTGTCACAGAAAACTCAGCGTGAAATGATAGATGTACTTGAAACAGTACTTCTACTGTGTTTCGCTGGATATAGGAGGTACTGTGCTGCCGGCGTAAATAGCTGGCAACACAATCAATGGGCGGAATGTGGTGAGGTTGTCGATGGGCGCCGGTGTTCTCTTACCGTATAGACCAACTTGCTCCGTTGTCCGCTAAACAATTTAAAAAATAATTTAGGTTATAAAGCAAATGATCATTTATCATATTGGAATATAACCAAAAATATATACTTAAATTTCACCTTTGGAAATTGTTGTAAAGTCGTGGCAATATTTAGGAATTCATTTGAAATCCTATAAAAGCATTATATGATCCTATATTTATTATTAAAGATAAGTTGGACAATTTTTGACTTATGTACATTTTTTATATTAAAATGGTTTCATACAAGCACGAGGCTCACTTAGCACCCCTAGTGGAAATGCGGGTGTGTTGTAGGCCTTTAATTCATATAACTAATCATCATGACCAGCCTTAATCCGCTTCAGAACATTTTTCAGGAGATTATGTAAAAATTTTGTGTAAGTATTTTTTATTCCTGAAATATGTATAAAACTTTTAATAAATAATTCACTAGAATGAATAACTCTTCAAATTGGAGATTCTACAGTGTATAATGCATTCTATATTACAGATGTTGATAGATTCCGCGCAGACGATGTATGGCCGTCTGCGGGTGCCGAGACTCTCCTACGCCGACCTCACAGAAGCTGCCGTAGCCACTGGACCTTTGATATTCTTCCGGCGACACAGTAAGCTGTTCAGGTAACTGGTCCTTTATCCCTTATATTATATTACCCGTGGGAGAGCAATGCTGAAGCATATGCTGACGCACTAATTGGGCCAGATTGTCGGAAGTGATACCAGGCGTCATAGAATACTTTATGTGAAATGGTACTTGTACAGTGTTTTGCTGAGAGAATGAATATATCGGAGGCCCATAAAAATGCCGCTTGAGTGGCATAAAAAGCCGGCAACACAACCAATGCGCGGACTGTGGCGCGATTGTCCATGCGCGGTGGTGTTCTCCTACCATATAGGAGAACCACCTGCTCCGTCGTCTGCTATACTATTAAAAAATGCACAATACTTATCATACAAAATAATCCCATTTCGCATTTAATTTAATAAATATACCTATATTTGTAAATCAATTTGTCATCGCTATCTCAATAAACTTGAAGCATTTTTTATTTCAATATCTATGAAGTGTCATTAATTAAAAATTAATTAATACAATTATTGTTTCAGATATTTTGTAGAGCTGTTATTGTTTATTGAGTTCAATGGGACATGCTGTATATTCGAAATAATGATGGCGAACACTTTGAAACAGGTCAGGGCCCAGTTTTCTCTATTGTTCTAACAAATGCTATGAAAGACGCATTTATGGAGGAATTAAGGACAGATAAAGAATCTTGATCAAAATTTTTATTTTAGTCAAACAATATTTATTGATAGTGCGTTTTAATAATTATTTTTATCTAACCAAATATAATATAACACGCATAGGTTCTAGTTTAGTTTTAGTGTTTCCTCTTCCATATTTTTTTGTATAGCCGACACCGCAGCAGGTGGGTCTCCTATATGGTAAAAGAACACCGCCGCTCATCTACAACTGCGCTACAATCCGCGCATTGGATGTGTTGCAGGATTTTATGTGAAAAAAATTAATTCTTAAGTAGTATTTAAGTGTATTACTTATAAAAATACCTTTTTAGGTATTGGAAATTGTATCAAAGCCAACGAGAGATTTAAATTTGGACATAAGTATCTACATATTAATTATAACAGTACCATTGCTGTTTCTCTGTTTAATTCGTAGTCTGAAGTATTTGGCTCCCTTCTCCCTTGTTGCGGATTTGTTTATAGGTGACTAGTTATAGCTTGTTTTTCCATAAATTATTTATTACTCATTTAAAAAAATACTTCGGTCTGAAAAGCGTAGAAGTCGATAAATTAAATATCACGTTAGTTTTTCCACAAATGATTTTTCATCCTGCTAATTTCATACACGCAAAAGTAATTATTTCACGAAAAAACTACTGAACGGATTTTAATATAACTTGCAATAATATAGCTAATATATCAAAATAACATATTAATAATGATATTGTGTAAATTGGCGAAAGTATAATAAAAAATATCACATAAGTCGGACGCAGTAGGTAGAGCGACGTCTGCCGAGTTTACTAGTCTACTACTATTTCTTGTCGGGGTATCTTGACCACTAATTTTTTTGGCTCTTTTTCAGCTGTTTGTATTATTACAAGCATATACTACAGTCTCTCCGTTGCTTCTTCACTCGCCAATGTACCAGCATGGAAGAGCATTCGTGGCTTGCTAAGGTTTTGTGGAGTTTGTATTTACAGTATCGACGGAATTGGTGTATCACTGCCAATAGAGAATAATATGCGACGCCCGAAGTACTTCAGCATTATTCTACAATTTGGTAACTATGAATATTCAAACATCATATTTTTAAGAAGTATTCAGTTGTGTGTAGATTTTGACAAGAAGGTACAACATTAAAACAATAATTTCATATCAATGAATCATATCAATCAAGCAAACGCGCACGCTATGCATATGCGCAAGCATATGGCTCATCCAAAGTGCTCGGCCTCCCAGAATTCTCATCGTGAAACGGTACTTGTACAGTTTTTCGCTGAGTGTGTGAGTATATCGAAGGCCATTAAAAATGCCACTAAAGTGGAGTAAATGGCCGGCGATACAATAATGCGCGGACTGTGGCGCGGTTGTCTATGGGCGGTGTTCTCTTACCATATCGGAGAACCACCTGCTCCGTAGTCTGCTATACTAAAAAGGCACGACGTCACCAAATTTCAGTACAAATTTGTCGCGGCAAGCGCAGCAATGAAGCCACCCAATTTACGCACAGATATTCTTATGAATACAATGAAAAAGATGACAATCATTCAAAACATATATTTCTCAAAACTATACAACGTAGATATTAAAAATAATCAAACTTGAAACTCAAATTTGATGGTTTCAGATCAGATGAACTGAACTGAGTATTATATTTTTAGGAACAGCGATTGTAGTGCCACTTGTCGCTATGGTTGGGTTCTTCGGATACTGGGCGTGGGGGGAGCACTGTCGAACACCCATCACCATACATATGCCGGCGGGAAAGTAAGATTGTTTTAATTAAAACTTTTACCTTTTACGGTTCTCTCGTAACTGATATTTATAAAGTTTACACGTTTTACTACATCATTGATATTTTTTCTTAAATAGTAAAATGACGATAGAGATTCTATGTAAGGTTTGATGTTATAGTAAACAGTGCCTGTTGTTCGCCAAAATCACCTTTGAAAGTTATTTACTTGATTTTTCCGTCTTCCTATAACATACTATATAGTAATTTTGGCTTCTGTCTATACATACGGTCTATATCTTAAATTCTAATTCGTATATATATAAGTAGGTATAATATACCATAAATCACTGCAGTTTTGAGAAAAACTTATTTGAGCCATTTTTTCACAGCATAAATACTTTTTTAATCAACCAATATCAATTTTTCTTTTTTGTTTTGCCAAATGATTGGCATGGGGGGCATGAAAAACAGATGTATACGTGTTTTGGTCCTTCTCGATTAATGGTTACACACATTTGAGATCAGCTTTTCATGTTACGAAATGCCAATTTGGTCAATGAATGTAACGGGAAATATTATTATTAAAATTTGTAACTGTACTTAAAGTTTATATTTACAATTTTAATACAAACCTTAAGTACAATTTGTATATGAAATTAAAGTTATTTAATCTGGAGTATTTCCAAACCAATACCACTTCGGGACCTTCAAGAAAAATACACTTTCATTAAAAGCCGGCAACGCATCCGCCGTTCTCCAAGAGCTGGGGGTGTCCATGGGCGGAGGACCGCTTGCCCTAGGTGAGCCTCCTGCTCGTTTGCCACCAATGGTATAAAAAAATAAAGTTTGACTTTGCTAATTA
>DWCF01005745.1:0-13606 GCA_018230265.1 Delias oraia
ATATGAGTATTTAACTGAAACCCTTCTACATTACGTACCTGAATAGAGTTCACGATACTTCCTATATATGTAGAATAAGGTTTTCATACTTTCGACGCTGTAATGGCTCGTTCTATTGAATAATTGACTTCAACATAGTGATTGAATTTAGATGAATATTTATGCATTATCAAAGTAATCATTATTCGTTTTTTTAATTTTCATTCGTCAACTTTATTCTCTTGATAAAACGAAATTGTAAATAGAGTTTAAAAATTTTTACACAAGAGAAAGATAAAAAAATTCGTTTGGTCTGCTAAAAATATGAAAAGTTATAGGAATGCCCAATAGGTATATCACGTAAACAGTCAGCGAAACGTGAGTGGGTGCGTAAATTACGGATAACCTACGGTCACTCATAAAATATTATGATCTCAAAAATATGAGGGCATTGAAATATTATGGATATTGCCCACATTTTCGATTTATTGCAATGAAGCTTACCAATAATTTCACTATAATTTTATTACAGTAAGCATTAAATTCATACGTAGTGCGTTTTTTAAATCAACTAGATTCTGACAGTAGTTTTGTATACTAGTATTTAAAATAGGTATTATATATATATATTGAGAGCCTCGTAGCTAAGTGGTTTAATACGTGTACCATGAAGCGAGAGGTATCGGGTTCGAAGCCCGGTCTGAACAATTATAAATTATAATTTAATTTATTCGGTATCTGGAAGGGCTTGACAGTAGCCGGGTAAGGTATGCGGACGCACAAATTGGGCCGGCTCGTCCGAAGTGATACCACGGGCTCACAGAATACTTAGCGTGAAACAGTATTTGTACTGTGTTTCGGAGAGTGAATGAGGATATCGGAGGCTCTTAAAAATGTTGATTAAGTGGTGTAAAAAGCCAGTAACACAACCAAAATAATATATAAAATAATATATTTTTTGTCTCACGTAAAATAGGCGTAAAAATATCGAGCTACGGAAACCAGTCCATCTTACAATTATACATAGGTACTATTAAACTAAATAAAAATAACATACTTTTACCTACGAACCAAAACATAACAATATATATATAATATTACCTTCCTGAAATTACTTTAATAAAACCATTTACTTTAAAAAGGTGGTAATTGTTAACTAACGTCCAAGATAAATATGTTGAGAAAGTTCAACTAGAACTCATTAGCAACACATAACATGACGTATGTTTAATTATATAACTCGCCACTCATGAGTTATATTAAGCAAGGAAATTATAACACCATAAAGACATTATCTTATGGTAAATAAAATTCCAGCGTGGAAATATAACATGTAAAGCGTTATTTGACTTTATATGCCAACTTCCGTATCATTTCAACTTTGAGAGCCTACAAACTCGAATGCATCAAAAGTAGAACGCCGAAATTTATCCAAAACGCCAGCTTTGTACTCTTTTCGGGAAATTCCACGTTTTCGATTGCATTTTTCAACGGCTTCACATAGCTGAAGCTATATTAATGGGCCGATCTAGGATCTACGTAAATAAACTGTGGGTGTTTTTTCACAGGTAAAATAACTTTGTTAGTTTTATTTTATATACTTAATTATTCAACGGTGACTTCCATTAATCCTGATCGCTTTGAAGGCGGTGTGGATATACTAGAACAGCGAAGAAGTGCCCTTTTTAGTATTTTGTCGTGTATTCCTACCAGCTGTAGAGGGGCCGTAATCATCAAAGAAATGAAATTATTTGACATCCGTTGTAGATTAATATCAAGTGATAATTAAAAAAATAGCCCATTTTGGTGTATACACACATTAAGGCTGTTTATTGTATAGGAGTCACACCCTTCCATACTAGGAGTTCTAATATGTTTTGTTTTGGAATGACTACACGGCACGCGATTGACTCTCCCTTTTCAAATATTTCGTATATCGAGATATCTCTGCCGGCTTTTTTAAATAGAAAAATTTGTTGATGTCATCAGAAAAACGCATATTATGCAACCTTTGCACGCGTTATCACACAAAACAAAATCATAGTTGTATTTTATTTAACACAAAAATAGTTTTTCGAATTATTAAAATTTTTATAATATTCAAACTATCTACTATACTACTATCTATATACTACTATATACTATATCATACTTTTCTGTCAGAGTAAATGATCTATGTTTTTTGGTATTTGTGTAGTGTCTAACCGAATATTCTCAAGAGATTTGTATGACATTTATGTACGATGTCGAGTGCAAAATATTCTCTACGAAAAGCAATACTGCTACCATAAATATTTTTAACGTGTTGACATTGCTATGCACGTTTTAAATTTATTTCATATGTATATTTCGGAATTAGTTTTGAAACGATTTTCTAAAAATAAGTACCCAATAATTTATTAAAAAAATACCCATGGAAGAACCATGCTGGCGCACTATTTGGGCCGGCTCGTCCGATGTGATATCACGGGCTCACAAAAAATCACACATCATGAAACGTTACTTGTACTGATTCGCAGAGTGAGTATCGGAGGCCCTTGATGATGATGCTTAAGTGCCGTAAAAAGTAGGCAACACAACCAATGTGCGGAATGCGGCGCGGTTGTCCATAGGCGGCGGTTCTCTTACCATATTAGAGACCCACCTACTCTATTGTCCGCTATACTAATAAAAAAAATTGGGGTTTCACAAATCGGCGGTAGATAGAAACGGAATGTTGTGATCAGAAATAAAATTTATACTTTTCGGACGTTCGTTAATAGCCCTTTTGCCGCCTATGATTCAATAATTCACGTATTGTGTAAAAGAATTATGATCGTATTGTGCTAACAATACTATGCTAATCATTATTTATATATATTTTGATCCTTATGTTTTCCTTGTCAATACATAGGTAGTTTCTTAAAAGTTCTCCTCTAGGGAATGTTATCTTTAAGTTAATCTAATTACAACTTACCACTAGGTAAATAAATGCCTACATTTAATCTTATGTTTGTCATTTCCATAATTATAATAGACTTCGACAGATATTTATGATCTTATTACTTTAATGATCATGATTCTTGGTTTAAAAATTTAATTTTATTATTTTGATATATAAAATATACATTGCATAATTCATTTATAAAATTGATAACTTTAATTTGTATTTAATTTTATTTAAATATTAGGATCATAATATACTTTCACAATGATATTATTTAATGAATTTTGAAATTTATTTTCCACCATATAACTAGGCAAGATAATCATCTAAGGCGTGATACAAGCACTTAGTTAAACTTTTTGTAAGTAAGTAATCATTGAAAAATTACTGTAAATCATTAATTTTATTTATTTAAATACCATTTAAGGATTATACAAAAATATGCTCTTAATATTGGTCATATTTAGAGTATATTTAGATTTTTCTCACGTGTTTTAGATTAACTTTTGAATATTTTTAAAATATATTTTAAAGCATTCCATTTGTCATAATCATTTATAGATCAAGGTTAGAATTCGAGCTATTCATGAAAATATTCAATGTTCGTAGCATCTGTAGGAGCAACATCATTTTGAGATTATTGAGTTTATTGCAAGCTAGAGAGATTTATTTTAAGAATAGGGCTCCGGTATCAGAATGGATATTTTAAAATTAAAAACAATAAATTATAACCAATTATTATAGTAAGATAAATATCAACATTTTTAGGTATACACTTCCATGAGTATTACAGTTCGTAGTCCTTCAAGTATTTACCTAATCGATGTCAAGAAAATTTAGTATTTTTAAGTGTGCATTTAAGTGCCTATAAATACTTGGAATCGTACATCTACATTTGTTTTGTTGTTTGTTGCAAGTTATTTTATAATGTAACATTTGTTTTGTTTCAAATATATATTTTAAAAGTAAATTTTATTTTTCTATTAAAAAAAACTGTTTAAAAAAACATTTAACGTGCTTAATTTAATATAATATATATTGTTTATTTTTCTTACTACTAGGATACTATAAGTATCCTCTTTTATTTGTATACAAAAAAAGCACATCAGATAAGAGAGTGATAGATCACAGAATGTTGATGATGTTATTTCAAGCGAAGCAACGTTTCTAAGGAGAAAAATTAAGTCAACCGTGGGAAAGTCACGCTGATGTATATGCTGACGCACAAATTGGGTTGGCTCGTCAAAATGATACCACGAGCTCACCAAATACTCAGCGTGAAACGGTACTTGTACTGTGTTTCGCAGAGTGAGTGAGGATATTGGAGCCTCTAAAAGTACCGCTTAAGCGGCGTAAAAAATCAGCAAGACAAGTAATGCGCGGACTGTGCGACGCGGTTGTACACGGGCGGCGGTGTTATATTACCACATAGGAGACCCATCAGCTCCGTTGTCTGATATAGAATAAAAAATGAATTTAGGGTATGCTACCTACTGAACATTGAAAGATATATTTAGGGTATAATATAAAAGTAATAGAGAGATTAAAAAGAAGTTTAGTCCTAATGGAAATAGTGAGCAAATACGTCAACCGCCAGTTAGCAAACTAATATTGAACATGAATATGCAGCGAGATTGCAAATTCTGTTTTGCATAATTATAGATGTTTGTGATTTTTTTGTAAAATTGGAAATTCTCGCTGACATTTCGGAAGGAAAATTTTTGCAGTTTATAAATAGTTTTCCATTTATTTATGTCACCCAAGGAGATAGTAAAAATCGATTTTAGTCATGGTTATTATTACTCCGTAAAAGCTTGTAGAAATAGAGATACTTAATAAGAATATTTAAAATTATTTCAGTGACTCTCCTTTCGAACTATTCAATCATAAATTATCAATCAATCTAATCAATAAAGTTACTTAAATGAAGGTAGACTAGGAATAAGTTAATTTATGTGTTATTCAATTGCACTTCTGAAGAATGTAACTATAATACTATTTTCTGTATTTGATTAATGCTATTAAAATAATTTTCTAAACAATTAATATTTTCACAACGATATATTATTTTAATTTCTGATTGGTTTGATATTATAAACATGGTCCTTACAAAATAGGTATGCTCGTGAGAATGTGGCGTTACATACTTTTATAAATTTTGTATCACTTGCACAATGGTACTTGTTCTCGACGAGGTAAAGAGATAAAAAGTTTGAACTTCAACATAAATTTTCCTTGCTTAACTGATTATTTGTAATTCAAATTTGCTTTAAAATGCAAATAGTTTCAGGTTGAATTCAACATTAATCTTGTTCAGATTCCTTAAGTACTAAAAATCTTAGAGTGGATCGAAATGTTTTAAATGGGTTAGAATATTGGAAAACGCTCGAGTGCCCTCGACTTATGTATAGCTTATGATAGCTTAAAATGTATATAGGATGTGCTGGATTCACAAAGGCAGTATTGAAAAATATTGCTCTTTTTAAAAAAATATTTAAACTTCTCATATTATATCGTTTTGTGCCTTAAAATTTTATTCTGTATTTTGAAAGATCTATGTTACTAAGAATATAACGCTAAAAGTCTACCAAGAGTAGCCTTTTTTTGAATGCCGAATATATAACGTTACTTTTAAAAGTCAATGGTTTGACATAGGTAATTTTAAATTATATAATGAGTGTTATACGCCCACTTGGAAATTCATCTGACGCAATGCGATACGGTAATATATATAGTGTAGTTGTTTTATTTTCAACTGGTATATTCAGTAACTTATTTAAGAAAGGGTATTCCATTACACTAAAAATGCATTACATAATGCTTCCATCGAGTTTTACTACAAAATTAGCGAATGCAAGAACAAATATTTCGAGAGATGTAATTAAGACGCTGAGAGTTGTAGCGAATCGTACTAGTGTTTACATTGCGAGCTAATTCCTACAGTTGGTATTTTCTTGTTAGACAAGATTTCGTTTTGTTTGTATGATCTTGAGAGGAAACTCTTGTCGAGAAAACTTTTTCATATCATATGATCTAATTACACTTGAAAGTGTGAAAATTCTGATTAATATGCAATTTATGTTACTTTTTTTACTTAATACTGAGAAATTTATCATAGACTTAAAATATGGCTTGAACCAACAAGAGTTGCTTTAAAATATTCGAATAATTCCCTATAATACGACACGTGACATTATAATTTAGAATCAATATGAAATCGTCCAATATGTTAATACTTATAAAGAATAACTTTGTGGTAATAAACAATTGATTTGTAGGCCTGGATGGTTTCCCTCGGGTTATTATTTAGGCATAGCTTAATTAGGAATATTATCTATATTATTCTATTGTTTATGATAGGGATTTTCCATTGTTTTGAGAATCGTATTGTTATTTTTATTATTGTATTAAAGACTAAAATTTAATATGTAACACGCAAAATTTCGGAAATACAGTAGGTTATATTTAGATACCAAACTTTTCCTATTATTTCATAACAAGGCAGCGCAAGCTTCACTATGAATTTAAACCTTTATGAACGTCAAATTAGGAATGGAACATAGTTTTTTATATTTTCATTGCAGATAAACTTCGAAACATTTTATTCAACTTTTAAAATAGTCAGAAAGTAACGAAAACACAAGTTATTAACATTATTATACATAATATTTCATTTGATGTTCAATTAACACGTTTGTAAAGCCTATTTTAATATATTCAATAGCTAATAATCTTACTTCTATTTCCAATTGCCAAATAATCTTGCATACGGATTGAAAACAAGTAAATGTCGCATTTAATCAGTTAAATAAAAAACAAGTTCCGAAGCGAGTAATTGAAAAGCCAGTTCTTCACTTAAGCTCCTATTTTTAAGCTGTTTTAAAACAGCGTACCGATCGGATATAACGGATTAAGCTGTCGTTAGCTTGGAATAAGCTAAGCCATTGCCGGGACAGCTTATGTGATAGATTGGATATTTTGGATTTATATGTGGTAACTTGACTGCCAAATTGAGTTGTAGTTGACATTTCATTTCAAAGAAAGTGATAAAAAATCACAGCCCTGTATACGTATTATTTACCATTTCAAAAGATATTACCCAAAAATACTATTACAGACATAGTTTATAATAGAAAATTAATTTCATTTGAAAACAATATTATTAATTCCACATATAAGTAAACCGTGTATTTGTATATATATATATAGTTTGACAACGTTCAGAAAGGAAATGCGTGCGCGCTCGTTCCTGCTACTCCGCTGATCGGAATAAATAATCCTTTTCAAGGTCTGTAGTATAAAGAATTTAATTGTGCCATTAAAGTATGGAACATTCACGTGGTGACTGATTTAATTCAAACGCAATATATTGATTAACCGCAAAGAAATTTCGCGCAGGCCCTTTGTAGGCCGCAGCTGTTACGCGCGTGAACTTTTTACGTACGCGGCATTACTGCATCTTCGTTTTTTTAAAAGGAGGTCATGTGATTACTTTGACCTATTCTATATGAAATCTTAGTCATCAATTTTAGTTTACTTTGAAGGATCATCATATTTTATTATGGCTCTAACGTGTTTTTAATGTACAGCGGGTAACGGAGTAGGTATCTCCTGGATGAAAGATCACCGCTGCGCTGTCAAGGGACAACGGCCGCACTCCAATAAAAATTGTTCACTTTTTACGTCGCTTCAGTGGCCGTGGTTCTCTAATAATCTCAAGAACTCAGCGAAACACAGTACAAGGACTGTTTCAGGCTGGTATTCTGACCGTGCAGTACCTACGAATAAGTGTCACAGTATATGAATCAGCATGACTCTCCCACGAGTAAGACCCCAGTTTTGACAACTGTCAGAGCGTGGCGCGCGACAGCTGTCAACCTGATGCTCAACATGACAGCTGTCAGCCCGAGACGAGACAGCCCAGCAGCAGTCAGCGGGCCTTCGTCGTGTTAGATCTGCAGGACATTTGTGAACCCAAACGTCAAAAGAAATTTAAACTGTGCAAACATTTCGCGTTCAAAACAAACTATTTACCGGTGAACGAAGAATGTATAACCTCGTGTCACGCACGAGGTTCAGTAAAAATGGACATATTGTTTCGAGGTGTGGACGACGTTGTGTGGATGTTAGATGAGTGTGTGGATCGGCCGATTTTCGTAAGCTGAAAGTCGACTAAGCGCGACAAACATAGAAAGGAAGTGTCTAAAGTGACAGAAAACATAGAAATATCGAATAGTGAAACTTCTAAAGATCCGACACCAGGCGGTTTGTGTGAGAATCTGACAGAAAATCCTACCTCGAGTGCAATCATCGAAGACGGCATGTCTAATGGGATCTGTCAAACGTCATTTATTGACACGCGAGTGATGAACGACCAAGCTGGAACACAAAACTGGTGTGAGATGTTAAGAGATTCACCCCGCTACTGGAAAGTTGTTCCAAATACCGAATAAATTAAAAAAAAATATTCAGACCTGGATTCGAACTCGATACCTCTGACTTCACTGTAGCATACAAGACTTCTACTATTAACTGCATAAGGTCAGTCTGTACAATTTATACTGAAGTAGGATATATTATTCGAAAGTGTTATTTTTCACCCACCTGTAATCCACAAGTAGTAAAACAATATAATTATGAAATGCATACAAACTTTGCCATATTAATTCTACATTTTCAATGAAAGAAGTTCGTATGAAGCAAAGAAGTCCACTGCGAGTTTTTGTATTCTTTTAAGCATGAGAAATTACCGGTAGACCTTGGACGATAGACACCGTGTACATTGCGGATGTTTTTTCTAGAAATACTGCTTTTACTGAAATAACCTAAATGTAAAAGAAACGTTGGAATATAGAAAAAAGCAGGCAATCATTACCTTTTACTTTAAATGACGCATTTGAAATAAGGGAAAAATAAACCATGAATGCCTCATAATTCCTGAAAATATGTACATAGACAATTGACTGTCAAACATTTACTTTTCTTTAGGTTATATATTCTTGAAGTTCTATTAATGATCACTAAAAAATAAATTCAATGAAATTAAAAGCGTATTTTACGAAATATTTGATGTGCTTCTCGATCAAACAAACACGATATTATATAAACGGATAAAATTAATATATTCAGTAGAACCTTCTTGATAGACCCTTAATCTAAGCTTGGGTTTCTGTATAATTTTACCAAAGACGTCACAGAGCCGACTAGATTTACTTAATGGTGAAATAATAATCACTTGATTTTTTATGCATGTAGAAGAAACTTTGTGTTTATTCAAGAATTATAAAAAGAGGTTCTTATATTTATTTATATTATATGAGTCAATTTTTCAGAAAAAAATCCTTTATCAAAAAGTATTGGCCAGTTTTAAAAACCAACAAAATCCACAATCCTTCATAGCAACCGATATGTTAGTTTAAATCGTTATTCACTGTTAATATTCGTCAGTTTTTTAATAGGTTATTTTTAATTATTGTTCGTGCTACGTTGTGGAAACCATTAATATACATTTTAAAAAACTTCAATCATTATAAATTTGGATACATATAAAACATAAAATGTAATTAAAAATCACGAAATAATAATTAACGAAATAGTTATGTTATGTGTATGTGTGCATGTTGGTAACATTCATAGGCCGGCTCGTCTGAAGTGATACCACGGCCGCATAGAATACTCAGAGTGAAACGGTACTTGTACTGTGTTTCGCTGTGTGAATGAATCGGAGGCCCTTAAGTGGTGTAAAATGCCTGCAACACAACCTAAGCGCGGACTGTGGCGCGGTTGTTCATGGGCGGCAGTGTTCTCGTAAAACAAAGGAGACCCACATGCGCCGTTATCCGGTATAGAATAAAAAAAAATTGATGTCAGTTGTTTCCCAATAAGATGAAGAGTTGTTTTATTATTCTTAATAAAATAATAATGCTTTCAAATCTTATTAAGTTCTATGATAGTGTAATCCACGTATTTAATGTGGTATTATCTCGGTAAGTTACAGGACTGGGTAGTTAGACCATTAGACATGGCTTTGGGGCTTTATATTATATTAGAGCAGTCAGAAATAATATTCCAAGTTTCAAACGCCGCTTTTGTGCGTGAGTTAAAGTTATTAAGTACGATTGATAACTTAACTTGTAATAATTTTTGGTAAAGTTATTTTAATACGTATGTTGGATAAAAAGTTTCTATAAATTATAAATATATTTATTTGTTTATTTTATTGTTTTCGAATTTTTCCCAACGTTTTTTCTCATTTACGTTAAAATAAATAAATATATATATATATAATAATAGTTTAATAGTTTTAAGAATTTTAAAAATTTTGGATAGTTTTTTAAAGTCAGATTCTATGTTTGCCTATAAAATAATGATTTTTTTATAGTACAGCAGACAACGGAGCATGTGGGTCTCTTATTTGGCAAGAGAACACCGCCGCCCATTACCAACCGCGCCACAGTCCACGCATTGGTTGTGTTGCCGACTTTTTACGCCACTTCAGCGGCACTTTTTAAGGGCCTCCGATATCCTCACTCAGGTAACACTACGGACGAGCTGGCCTAATTAGTGCGTCAGCATAAGCTTCAGCTTGGTTTTCCAAGGAGAGCGACAAAATGATGGCACATTTAATAGTTTTCTCTTAGAAAAAATCTATCCAACTTAACGATATCTTCTGATAATACTCGTACTATAATTCACTTACGTAATTCTTAACTAAACAGCTAGGTTTCTTGAAGTATTGCATAAATCTGAAATACAAAAGGGTGCATAATATTACATGTTAATAATAATAAAACTCAGCTCCTCACATCCGTCTATTCAGAACAAATCATAAACAAAACACATTTCATCAAAACCGTATCGCTCTAACCCAATGGGACATTCATAGGGTTGTCGATTAATTAATATGAATTTCTCATCATCCTAATTTCAGTCGTAAGACGTCCACTGCTGGACATAGGCCTCCCCCTTGGACCTCCATGAATACCTGTCGGAGGCGACCTGCATCCAGCGTCTTCCGGCGACCTTTATAAGGTCATCTGAATAAAGTATAAGTATTATAATATGAATTTATAATACTATTAAAATAATTACAATTTGATGTGAAATGAAATAAGACGTGGTAGTTTTAATACATTAATCTTTTTATGTTAGTAATGTGCTTGGAATTCAGTCATTGTATTAGAGGATCATTACTTTTTATATATTATGTTAAAAGGTACAAATTAGTTAATTTAGTTACGAAGGAAACACTCCAACCTTGAGCACTATCAAATAGATTCTTTTCAGTTCTAGAAAGAATTAGATATAATGTTCTCGGTGTCAGTAGCAATATCAAAAAATATACTATCTTTGTTTTTTCTGAATGTATTTCGACAACCCTACACTTAAGGGCTTCGAGAAATAACCTCAAAATGAGGAACACACTCAAAATTATACGGCGGGATATTTGCGGGATGAGAATCACTCCCTCGGCCTTTCTTTGGATTCAGGAACGGGTCGGTAGAATCTGGTTTTTTAAATAAATAATCACAGTAAATTAACTGGGCCGTAGCCGCGCCTGAACGAGGCGAAATGGGATCTTTTTTAGCAATTAGTTTTTATGTACTTTGAAGCTCACGAATCCTAAATATGTTTTGTTAATTTTGGAGAATTAATCATAATAAAGCTTACAAAATATAATAAATTTACTTTTACAACATACAGCTAATTAAAACTGAGTATCTCACACAGAAGCCAATCTGTTTTTCGCTACTTTTTGAGTAAACAAGACGTATTGTATATTTATGTAAGATGTGTTTTAAATTCGAAGCATAATTTCTACTGGTTTATTTCCAATATCAATAGAATTTCTAGATATCGCCCAAATCAACACGAATAATTCATCAAGTCTGGCTACGGTAAATTGCAATTGGAAAGTTCTAAACTATTTTAGTTTAGAATTAGATTCTAGACGTTCATTTATTAATAAATAACTTATTAATAGTAATAACGGGGTTTAAAGTACACCTTTATATATTTGACTGGTGACGCCATGATTTTCTACTTGTATTGGATTTTTTAATTGTATTACAGATTGCCTACTTTATAACTTAAAAGTTATGGTATTGATGATAAGAAATCATCGCCACCCATACATATTCACGCCACAATCCGCGCATTATTTGTGATGCCGACTTTTTACTTAAGTAGTATAACATACCGTGTCACTGTTACACTTATTCACTCAGTGAATATTGAAATAATTATACTTTCACAGTTGTATTCTATAAATAAATCAGCGGCGTATAGAGTGGAAATAGTTAGATCTGTAACAATACCATTTAGAGCAGTTTCGTAAATCTTTAGTGTTCAAGGTACATCTGGAAATTGTAAATAAAACAAAACTAAACCACTCAAAAAACTTCTTGTATATTTAATCATTAACATTTATTTATCAAGTACCAAAACAATGAAACAAAAACCTCTCGCTCATGCGCTCGGGTGAATATACTCAAGTATTTTTCTTACCCTCAAATATCAATTAAACATCGGTTTATAAGTTTTGCCGAAGTACACCAATTAACGATCAACATACACCAGTGTGCCGCGGTACGTACTATACGGAATTATATTGATTTAGAGGATATACTATGAGCCAATAAAGTAAAAATAAATTTATATTTCGAACATTTTGTTTACTTCTTCCGTTAAAGATGTCGAAAAAATATTGAATGAGATAATGTAATTTGTACTTGTGTCTTTTAAGTTTCATACAACTTTGTGATAATAAATGAATATATTGTAAATTCAAGTTAGATTCAGAAATTACTTCCGATCGAATAACGGTTGATTAAAAAAAGATAGTTCTTTAAATGCAATAAGCTTTTATAAACCTGGGTCAAAGCAGCGCTAAACTATTCTCTTCATTTTATAAAATAGAATAAAAACAACGTGAGATAAGCGTTTGCATAACAAAGTCTCATAAAAATACTTTAAACGACGCTCACAATGGACCCAGATGTCACCGTTACACGTAAGACCGTGTTCACACAATTAAACACTTTCTGTAGTAAAAAATAAAATTATAGAAATTGTACAGTTGTAAAAGTAACTTGATAATATGAACACAAAGCTTTAGAAATATTATTATGCAATCTTCAAATATATTTTTTCTAGTTATACTTCAATGATCTGATGCATTAGGCCAAAAGAAATTTGTTTTATTTTGAATAACACTAAACACTAGACGTTTCTTTTTGATAAATTTATAAATATCTTATAAAGCCTTATAACATAAATAGCTTGAGAGTTCCTGCATTTATTTTATGCGAAAGTTGGGAAAAGAAAAACAAATGAGTCTCAGTAAAATGTTTTTTAGCTACTCGAGTCGAAACGTTTTGCGTGACACACCACTCGATAGGACGAAAGTTTTATGCTGGATTTCTTTGAAAAGATTGAATAATCTGTTGATAAATACAACTTTCAACTAATTTTTTAAGCACCTGACAGTTAAGATGAAACAATAGAAAAACACTTGCTTAAAATAAAAGAAAATAGTTTTATTATGTCATTAAACTATTTTGTTTAATTTTAATAATTTAAATATTAATAATTGGTGTAAATTAATTTAATTTGCTAATACGAAGTTGTTGAAGTGGCAATGGGCTGGCCACATCGCTCGACGAACCGACAACCGATGGGGAAGAAAGGTTCTCGAGTGGC
>DWCF01005746.1:0-13606 GCA_018230265.1 Delias oraia
ACAGTAAGATAGAGCATGGCTTCCATAATTAATTTAAACTATGACGCCCTATTGAGTTATTTTTCGTGCGACATCGCTCCATAATCAATACTACCTACAGAAGTGGAAATAAAAACAGTAGTAGCTAACATAACAGGTTGTCAGAAAAACTCCAGAATATAATTTTTAATTACAAATAAACAATGTACAAAACAAAGCAAGAATGTAAATAAAGAGCAATTAGTAAATTCAAACGAGCAGGAGGCTCACCTAGGGCAAGCGGGTCTCCGCCCATTCACTAATTGGTTACTAATAGAAAGACTACTAATGAGAAGGTTGAGCTTTCTATTCTGAAATCGAGCCTCAACTGTGGTAACTGCAACGCCCCAGGGCGTCGCGACGACCACTTAGGGCATTGCTTGTTTTAGAGAATATTATCTTGTAAAATTTAGTTTAATAGCTGGTAAAGCTAGGTTTATCGATATCATACATTTTCTTATTTAATTATATTATAGAATAAAACAACAATTACGAAATATAATATATTTGTACAAACAAATTAATTCAGTCTAGGCGAGATTCGCTTTTATACTAATAAAATAATCCGATACTAATAAATTCATTATTAAACAGTCCTATATAATATCATTTATACACAATTATAAAATCAACATGGCACATTTCATTATACAATGTATCTATTTGTCATTAACTTAAAAGTATTTTACCATCAGTAAACTGTCAAAAAGTAACAAAACCCATTAAAATGTTACCATCAGGCATCTTTCACGCGGCATTATCCTGCACATTTTTATGTAATAGTTTCTTTAACGTAGAGGCAACTGGGTGCTCACATGGTGAATATTAATCCGTTTAAAGACGAACCGACTCAGTTTCCACATAGTTGTCACAGCGTAGACGCTACTGACGAATCCACGCTCGGTTGTTTTTTATTGGTATCGAAGGCGCTAACAAAACAGACGGTTTTTGGGTACATTCTATTAATCAAGAATCTGTGCGTATGATCATATTTGAAAAATTATCGAAAATATTAAAAACGAAATTATTTTTTCAATTACCTTCGAATGTCTACTGAAAATTTTGAAAAGTTATTAACACGATTGGAAAATTCAAGCCTAACAAAATCAAATACTAGCATACAGAAATGCATTAGTAATAAAATGAAGTTACACAAAGCTCAAACTACTAAACGTGGTGTATCCGCATTACCTTACAATTAATCCATATCTTTTCTTTTTGTATATATTATGTGTTACCTTTATTTATTCCTTTTTTTGTTTATGGTTTGTTTTATTGTGTTAAGGATGTAAATATAATTTTATTCCTTTGTGCGGCATTGTGTATATTTTTAAATACCATGTCCATACAATTGTAGCCTGGAAGAAATGCCTGCTTTCAGCGACATGTCCGCCATTGTACTTCTCTTTTTTTATAATTTTTCAATCTTTGTATATTTTTCTTTATTATAATTTTTTTGCTTGACAAGACTAGGCTGTGCGTTTAAGCGTATAAGCGGTAAACTTTTTTTGCAGTACAATAGTCGTGAAAAATGAATGCAAATGAATCCATGTACGTTGTATGGTCACCGTCTATACGTTAAGATGTATACTACAAAAAACATGCAGAACAATGCAGTGTGAACGACACCTTACAAGTAACACATATACGCCCACACTAAGGACATTATGTTTTATTATAATATAATCGTATGTATCCGTCATTGGCATAGAATAATATTTTAAAAATCGTCTACTTATATTAAAGAATGTTCTGCGTTAAATTAGTGATATTCACGCATACTCTTGACTGATATCCTGCATTATGGTCAGGACATCACATACACTCGTGGCATACAACCTGACGTCGTCATTCTTCACAATTTTCAAACTAGCACAATATTGTTTTTTATACATTTCAATCAATTTTTCATAACCTTTGTTCGTCTTAGACATACAATGCTGAATTATATTCTTCAAGATTTGATGCAGCCTATTTTCAAATAGATCAAGCAGGCTGTATTCATTTTTAAGTACTTTTTCGTCGCCTATCTCAAGTATTATATCTTTGTCGTCGGGATCGCGAGTTTTTAATAGTGTCAAAATGGGAAGCGACTGTTGCAAGAGTTCTGATGCAGTTTGAAGCGACTTTAGTTTCGCGGACGGCGATACTGAAAACATAACCAAAAATAAGTCAAATTTCTTTTTTTTTTAGAACCACTACCGCTTTCTTCCAATCAAAACGTATTAGGTCAAGCAATCCACATTGCTTTCGTTACGGATAGGCATATTAATTTTATTTAAAGTAAAGTAAAAAAATAAATCGGCGAAACAAAATTAAATTTAAATGTAACATGTCGAGAAAAAGTTTTTAACGTTCATCATCATCATCATTTCAGCCGTAAGATATCCGCTGATGGACATAGGCCTCCCCTTGGACTTCCATGAATACCTGTCAGAGGCGACTTGCATCCAGCGTCTTCCGGATTAATTGATTTTAACATTACTTAAAGAAAATCAAATTGCGCATTACACCATCTTGAAATATCCACCAGTTGGACAAGTTAAAATGAATATAGAGACAGCGATTTATTGCCATGGGAGAGTCATGTTAAAGCATTTGCGGATGCATTTAATGGGCCGCGTCGTCCGGAGTGATATCACGGGCTCACAGAATACTCAGCGTGAAACGGTACTTGTACTGTTTTGCTGAGTGAGGATATTGGAGGCCCTCAAAAGTGGCGCTTAAGCAGCGTCAAAAGTCGGCACCACAACTAATACGCGGAGTATGGCGCGGTTGGTGATGGGCGGCGGTGTTCTCATATCATATAGGAGACTAACCCGCTCCGTTGTCCGCTATACTAAAAGAAAAACTCACGCAGCACACTGGTTTCCATAGCGGCAACGTGTTCCAATCGGACCAAAAGAAACATATAGGTGTCTTCGAGCGCTGCGAAGCTTGCCGCGGACAGCTCATAGCTCGAACACGTCGCGTTCAGTAGCGTACGACGTTTAGGGCCCTCGTCAGCTGTCAATCTACCAAATAGACATAATAGTCATTAAAATTACTCGTATATTTTCAAAATATTATGTATCCATTGTACCTTATGTCTAAAAAGTCACTTATACACTTGCTTAACCGCTTGTCTGTCACTTATTGCGTTATTTTCTTAGAGAGGCACCCCTATATACGCCTAAATTGACATATTAAATCTCTACATAAACCATTTAGAAATTAATGAAATTTTTTATGGAAACGGTGGCAAACGAGCAGAAGGCTCGCCTATGTTAAGCGGTCCTCCACCTATGAACAACCTAGACATTGCAGAGCCGCGGGTGCGTTGCTGGCCATTAAAGAATATGTGCGCTCTTTTCTTGAAAGTCCCCAAGCCTTAAAAAATGCTAAATTGTCGAAGTGATAACGAAAAGTCAATATTAATACAGTGCAAACACTACGTAACGTCCCTCGATTTAACGACAAACTCCCTAAAGCGTCGAAGTCAATTGGCTTTAGTTGGTTTAGCTTGTCTTCCATCCACCTTTTCCTCTCTCCATTTAACGACAACACTTTATAACGCTATACAATGCACAGTCCCTTCAGTGTCGTTATATAGAGTTTTAAAAAAACAACTTGCACATTTTCAGCTTATACTTTATGCTCATACTTAGAGATAATATTCGATTTTTTTTTGATGTAGGTACTAATAATACACACGATGTTGGATGAGAAGAGTCTTTAATCTCCCCATCTATCACCAAAAGGGAGAGGGGATTAAAAAAGACTAACAATTCAAACGTGGGAGAGCCATGCTGAAGCATATGCTGAGGCACTCATTTTGCCGGCTCATCCGAAGTGATACCACGAGCACACAGAATGCTCAACGTGAAACGGTACTTGTACTGTGTTTCACTGAGTGAGTGAGGATGTCGGAGGCCCCTAAAAGTGCTGCTGAAACGCTGTAAAAACCCGGCAACAAAACCAAAGCGCGGACTGTGGCGCGGTTGTTCATGGCCGGCGGAGTTCTCTTACCATATAGGAAACCCACCTGCTCCGTTGTCCGCTATACTATATTTAAAAAAATCTTTACACATGATTAATGTACGACCCCTAATATAAAAAAATGCGTGTAGTGTAGTGTAATGACAATTAACGACATGTAAGTTTATTGTATTATAGTGATAGACACTGTCTATCACTTATCATCAAAATATATTACTCGAACATAATGTGATATTAAAGAAAAAATAGTTTAAAATTTTCTTTCGAACTTAAACTCATTTATCTTGACAGTATTTTAAATAGTAATAAAGTATAAGCTCATAATAATATAATTCTATACCTGTATTGAGAATGATACAGCGAGCCAAGTCGGTGATGAATCATAGCAACCCTGAACTGGTAAAGATATTGTTTCGGACCCGGTTCTATCAGACAGTACTTGAGTGCAGTCTTGAATGCGTCCACAACTTCCTTCATATCCTGCAAAATAAAAGAATATTTTCCTATCAATACAACTGGTATCAAGAAATATTTGTACACATTTACAATTTTTTTTATAGTATAGCGAACAACGGAGCAAGTGGGTCTTCTATATTGGTAAGAAAACACGGCGGCCCCTGGATAACCACTCTACAGCCCGCGCTTTGGTTGTGTTGCCGGCTTATTTTCCGCTATAATTTCGATATAATTGCACGAGCCTTCGATAACCTCACTCTTTCAGCGAATCAGCGCTTCACACTGGTGTTCGGAACCAAAAATTCACGTAATCCATTTAACAGACATAACAGACATAAGAATTATTTTAATTAATCTCCACAAAAAATTGAAATATATGCAATACTCACACAACCGTATAAATTCGGTTGGTCCTGCATCCTAACAGCCTTGCTGTAGAGGTGACAGGACAGCTCCCACGATACCATGTCCCATACAGCTTCCGCACCACAAGACTCTCGGGGGCCTAGCAGCTTCAAGGCATCCAAATAAAGACCTTCCGCTTGGTTGTAAAGGTTGCGGTCAACCCTGAAATTTCACATACAACCTTTAGTTCAATTATATAAAAAAATTGGCTGAAAACGTTATAAAGAAGCCAAGGATAGCATATATGTATATTTTATAGGTGAAATGAAGTGAAAGTGAATATACAATAAAATTTGTCAATTTGTTTCAGTGTGGAAGTAGATGTTTCTGCTTTAACACAGACTATAATTTATAATTGCCGAAATAAAGTGTCCAATAAGTCGGACTCAGAAGCGCAACAAACAGAACGACGTTATGGGTGCAGTAGTACGTTGTACAAGTATTGAACGCACCTAGATCCATCTTTGTCGCAGTGCGCTTTGAATCTCATATATCTTGCCTTGTTGCAGTACAACAGGGCCAAATTGGGCACGTCATTGACTGCCATAAATATAGCCGTAGCCTCATCCAAACATTCTGCCGACATCCGAGACATGGCTTTCATATCAGCCAGCATTTTCTTTGGGAGGGGGCTAATTTCGTCGAACTCCTCAGCGAAATTCATGTATATTTCTGTAAACAAATTTATAGTCATTGCCATTAAGAAGATATTTGCATTGTGCATTGTGCATTTGCATATGTGCATTGGTTGTGTTGCCCGATTTTTACAATTAAGCGGCATTTTTAAGGGCCTCCGATCTTCTCACTCACTCAGCGAAACAATATAGAAGTATCGTTTCAAGTACGACTACTATTTCATGCTGAGTATTCTGTGGAAGAAGGTGGCTCACTCGTGGGAGAGCCATGCTGGGTACCCGTAAGCATATATTTATGAATTTCATCGTTGCAATTATTGGGTTCACACTTTTTTTATGAAAACGGTGACAAACGAGCAGAAGGCCCTTGCAGAGCCGCTGGTGCTTTGCCAGCCTTATAGGGATAGGTACGCCCACGCCCTATTCAAAAATAGGTTCCAAGGTTGTATTGTTTTGTCAATACCTCTGGAGGCAATTGAATCCAGACATTGCACAAACATTGGCCAAACGTGGCACATACTGCCTTAAAACGCTCAGATGAACGATAAACCGACATATAGGTTCTGTTATACTGATGGAACTTATGTTAAATTCAGGGAACACAGAGACCGTTCGATTGGGCGGCATACAAGTACGATCACATTTCCTTGCTTTACTACCCGCAAAATAGACTCAAAAGTGATTTTCACCACTGGTGGCAAACGAGCAGGAGGCTCACCTAGAGCAAGCGGTCCTCCGCCCATGGACACCACCAGCTCTTGCAGTGCCGGGGGTGCGTTGCCGGTGTTTCATTTTCACAAGAGCAAACAGACTCACGTTGTCCTTCATTCATGTACAGAACAGCTAGTTCGTTACAAACTGAAGCCAGGCGTCGTTGCAGTTCATCTCGTTTTTGCGAGCCTCCTGCAGCACTGGCACGGCGGTAGAACGCACAAGCCATCTTCATCGCTTCTACATTAGACGCTGGTAGGGAGATTTCTGTAATGTAACAATTTCGAGATCAATTTAAAGAAATATTCAATTCACCCGTGGGAGAGCCATGCTGAAGCATATGTTGAGGCACTAATTGGGCCGGTTCGTCCGAAGTGATACCACGGGCTCACAGAATGCTCAACGTAAAACGGTATATGTACTGTGTTTTGCTGAAAGAGTGAGGATGTCGGAGGCCCTTAAAAATGCCGCTTAAGTGGCGTAAAAAGCCGGCAAAACAACGCTTGTTCATGGGCGGCGATGTTCTCTTACCATATAGGAGAGCCACCTGCTCCGTTATCCGCTATAGAATAATAAAAAAATACTTACTCAAATCAAAATCCTTGCACGGGGTGCTCTCAATCTCGTCCACCATATCTTTCGCTATCTCCTGTCGTATTTTCGTATCAATATCATGATCCGTCTTAATCTGACTCTTAAAAGTTTCCAAGCTGGACCAATGTTTGCTCAACTGAAAGAAATTATCGCCAATTCTGCCTATCAGACAAGAGACGTCCACAACTTTACTCTTTATGATCATACTACTCAACAACTTTTGACACTTGCTCGCCATCTCAATGTACTTCAATGAGAACCCATACTGCTTATCGGAATAGCTGAACTCAGCCAGGGTTGCGTACGCGAGGCATATCTTCTCGTATAACAAAGTCTTCAAATGCAATTTCCATGCGAAATTGTCGTCCCTATTAGGCTCTTGCCAGTTTGGGTACGTGTTTTTTTCTTTTCGTATCAAAATAGCGTTCTTGTCAATTTTACAATTGGATTCTATCAAATAATTTCCAGATCTTTCGGTTTGTTTCCTTTCGCGTTTGCGACGTCGACTCCTGGAGACGTGTTCTTTTGGCGACTCTTCTTTCTTACCCTTCGGCGTGTAGTCCATTTGGATAGGCTCCGACGGATTGGCCATCTTTGGGTGTTGTTCTTCTTTTATAATCTTTTTTTTTAAGCGCTCACGTTCCTCTTCCTACAAGGAATTATGCAAATATATTTTCATACTGTTAAATAAAGCTAAACCTACATATGCAAGCGCAATATGGACAATTTATTTTCCGAAAGTAGTCTAGTATGAAAGAACATTTTAACTTGTGAAAACATAAGAAAAATTAAAACTAAACCATAAAAAAAATTCTCAAAGATGATTTTTTTTAATATAATAGAGGACGACAGAGCAAATGGGTCTCTTTATATGATAAGAGAACGCGCCACAGACAGTGCGTTGGTTGTGTTGTCGGCTTTTTCCGAAACTTACGCGAACTTTTCAGGCCCTCCGATACACTCTGCGAAACACAGTACAATATCATATTGGAGGCCCTAAAAGAGCCACTTAAGGGGCGTTAAAAGCCGGCAACACAACCAATTTGCAGACTGTAGAGAATAGGAGACCCACCTGCTCCGTTGTCTGCAATAGAACAAAAAAAATGAAAAAACTTACCTTGGACTTGTCAATACTAAGGTGATGCAGGGCACTCAACCCTCTGAGTGCCTCTAACAACGCACGGCCACATCGATCTGGAACTTTTACGCCCAAATCTGACTTTTCTGGTTTTTTTTCTTTATTTTTCTGCCAAAGGTTTAGATATGTATTCAATTTGTTTCTTAAGGTATGATAATAAATGGTAATGGATGGTATGATATGGTAAGAGAACACCACCGCCCATGGACAACCGCGCCACAGTCCGCACTTTTGTATTGTTGCCGGCGTTTTACGCCAATTAAGCGGCATAATCGCAAGGACCTCGGATATCCTCAATCACACAGCGAAACAAAGTACAAGTACCGTTTCACGCTGAGTATTCCTTGAGCCCGTGGTATCACTTCGGACGAGCCGGCCCAATTAGCATGGCTCTTTCTCGAGTTCAAATATTACATAATAATCTTAGCAAAGGGTAAAATGATAAAACACAAATTTACGATAAAAAGGTACAACGATTGTATTAAAGTTACACATCGTTATAGGAAGAGCATAACTGGTTATTAAAATTTAATTTAATACATGTTATTTTTAAACTCTTAAATATTAAGATTAACGAGATAAAAATAGGTAAGTGAATGCGATTGGTAGATCTAGTTATTATTAATAAGCGGTCCATTTAATTTAACTCTCAATGTATGATTCTTTATTTTAACTCATTCGATACTAAAATCATAGACATCTTTTGAGAGCCTCGTAGCTAAATGATTTTATAAGTTTACCGAGAAGCGAGAGGTTTTGGGTTCGAATCCCCGTCCGGACAATTATAATTTATTTGGTCTCTGGAAGGGTTTGAGAGTTCAAAGCTAGCAACAGAACCAATACGTGAACTTTGGTGCGGTTGTCCATGGGCGGCGGTGTTCTTTTTTTATATAAGAGCGACGGCAAACGAGCACGAAGCTCACCTAGGGCAAGCGGTCCTCCGTATGGACACCTCCAGCGCTTGCAGAGCCGCGGGTGCGTTGCCGGCCTTTAAGGAGTATGTACGCTCTTTTCATGAAATATCCCTGCTAGCAGCTGATCCCACAGAGAGGTGGTGCACGGCACAAAATGCCTTAAAAACGCTCAGTTGTAAAACAAAAAAAAATGAGGTGAAAGCGATGAAACTTTGTATTCTGCCTCGATGTTCGATGATGAATTTTCTCTTACCATATAAGAGACCCACCTGCTCTGTTGTCCGCTATAACATAAAAAATTATAAAAATGCTGGTATCCCGTGTTATGCTATGTTTTACTTTGAAATTTTAAACTGTGTAACTTTAAAAATTTTAATCTATCATAAATACTACAGTCAAACCTGGATAAGCGAGAGTTCAAGGGACCACAATCTCATTCTCGCTTAAAGAAGTTTCTCACTAATCCAGTTCTCACTAATCCAGGTTTGACTGTATTGATTTATTAAAATAAAGAAACATAATGTCATTAAAATAAAAACTTACAGCACCACTTTGACTCTTCCGTCCCGTGTCCTTAAGCGTAAGGCATCGCACTTGCAAATCAAGACTCTCTTGTTTCTTGGTTAAATTTTCTTCAGCAGCCTTTGTCTTCTTAACATTTTGTTTTGTTTTACTTTTCTGAAAAATAATTATTTAATAATAAAAACTGAGACGTTTATTTTAGCACCGAAGAACAAGTCGACCGATATAATTAATCCACTTGACCCGTGGGAGAGCCATGCTGTAGCATACGCGGACGCACTAATTGGAAATCACAGAATACGTGATTTGGTAGTGGTACTCAAAACGGTGCTTCTGCTGTTTCGCTGAGTGAGGATATCGGGGGTTTTAAAATTGCCGCTTAAGTGGCGTAAAAGGCCAGTAACACAACTACTGCTAGTGTAGCGTGGTTGTCCTTGAGCGGCGATGTTTTCTTATCATATAGGAGACTACCACCTGCTCCGTTGTCCGATATACAATATTTTTTTAATTAATGTTTTAACTTACTTTCATATTAGGAGGAATGAGTAAAGCAGAAACGACATAGAAATTGTATTTACCTCTTTCTTTTCGCTATCAGTATCTTTTTCATGTACAGTGCTTTGTTCTGCATTTAAATCTGAAGTACAATAATTAAACTCAGAGTTACCAAATTTCGACTCTTCGTGTGATTCTAGATTTTCATCTTAAAAAAAATAACATGTATTACTTTAAAATTATTTATCAACAAAACCAATCGCATAAAAACCAAAAACATTTCAATAAACACATTCGCATGCTAAAGAATATTAGCAGTTTCTTCTTTTCATAACTATTATATATTAACATTCTTCGGTGTCCTATATGCAAATAAGGATTATGGAATATACAGGTTAAAATATCTTTACCTGTATTTACCATAAAAAATTATAAACGAGAAAATTTGTATGTATGGACGGATAACTTGAGATGTTTGTTACTCTTTCACGCAAAAGCCACTGAACGGATTTTATTGAAACTGAAATAAATAATATATCAGAGTAACACCTATGATTGGCTATGATTTAAAATGATATTGCGTAAATTGGCCAAAATAATAAATATACGAAGACTGACTGTCCCCGCTTGCCGTTGTAACCGCGGGCGCGTGCTAACTCCATCGTACGCCACCATATAAACCGCACCTTTATAAGTCAAAGCAAATAAATCATATGTGCCTCGATATTCTTGTAAACTCAAAAAGTAATTGACTCAAATATTTTAGCATTTCTCTTGACATACGAGTTATCGAGATCCCACTGTAGATGTCTGCTGAGTCCACTAGTCTTTCCATAACAACTATCCTAACATGTATTTACCATAAATTAATATGAATAAACCAGTTGTGCTTACCTTTAAAATCAGGACAAGCGGGATTTGTGGTCCCCGGCACATATAAATCAGCCAACATATAATGTGATGATGCGACAATTTGTGGATACGTTTCCGCTTTCAACAATTGTACCACGTGTTCCAATAGATTTCTGACATGCTTCGTTTTATTCATGAGACGCATATTTCTAGCGACACGATAAAGCAACATGGCGACGGGAGTCGTGAATGGATTGTCAAGAGAGTCAGGGCATAGAGATGATAGATCGTAGAGTTTCACTACTTCGTCGTTTGGGCCTGTTCAAAAGCCTATATGTAAATAAATAATAGAAAAAGCCTTACATTGAATATGAAAAAAGCCATGAAATCTTTCACTACGACAGTGATCCCCAGGTTGAGGATTTTAGCCATGGACACCAAGGAATTCATGTACAGTTTTCACAGACCCCTAAATAAAATAATCAGCAAAAGAAATCCGATAAGATATAGATTTTTGAGATCTTCGTAGCTAAGTGGTTTAATAAAGCCATGAGCGTGAGATATCGGGTTCGAAACTCGGTCCGGGCAAATATAAATTAATTTATAATTTATTCGGTTTTTGGAAGGGCATGACAGTGGCCGGCAAGCGTCTTAATACTACGTGTACTGATGCACTTATTGAGCCGGCTCGTCCGAGGCTTCAAATAATACTTGTGTAATGGTAGTTGTACTTGAAACTGTGCTTCTACTACTAAAAAAGTCAAAAACACAACCAATGCGCGGGTTCTGGCACGGTTGTCCATGGGCGGCGATGTCCTCTTACCATATCGGAGACCCACCTGCTCCGTTGTCGGCTATAACATAAAAAAATATTATTAACATTTATATATATTGTCCAGAGGTGTCACCGCGGATTCCCTTATATATACTCGCGGACCATCGGAGATCCGCGGACCACAGGGTGGGAAACACTGCTCTATGGCATAGACACTAAAGTTATACAAATACATCTTTAAACGAAGCGAAACATCCAATATATGTATGTCTAAAATTAATAGCCTCTTCTCTAAATGTCGGTTAAAAGAGACCTAATCATTTAGATCTTTGTCATTTGCGAATTTGCGAATGAAATGCCAACCTTTATGATAATTGCTACAATTATTTAATATTTAAAATCCAATTGATTTTGGATTGTTTACTTTTATATAATTGTCAACATAAGCGTTAATTGTATTTCCATAGACAAAGATAAACACATCAATGAAGATAAAATGCTAACCCTTGAACAGCCAGTACGTATGACCAGATTTAGTGACGTTCGATTTCAAAAAGGAGAGAATATTTTGTGCCACATTTCTTATCACTTTTGGTGAAAATCTCGAGTGTTCCATATTCGGCAGGTCTTCAGTTTTCATCGGTTCATATTTCTGGACTATTCCATCCAAATGGTAGCACATTAATACTTCTGGGACATTACACATTAAGTTGTCCAGCCAGTAGTCTATGCCTATGAGATAAGAGATCAATCTTGTAATTATAATTAAATATTAATTGTAATGTTAAGTTACAAATGGAAAACGTCTGTTTTAAATTCAGTCCATTGTATTTTAAATTCTCCGCGATTTAACCATAGTTCGATACTTTACGATGCGATTTTCTGTAACTTTTGGCATCGATCAAAAACTAACCGCTTCTTACCTGTCAATACATTTATAGGTTCCCGAACATCTCTCAGCCTCAGACTCACACAGGGTCGATCTTGATCTCCAAATATTGGCAGATTGCTGCCTATTAGCATTTGAATATCTTCAAACGTCCAAAGCACATTGCGATTGTATGAATTCTCAGAAGTAGATTCCTCTGAGCGTGGCTCTGGTTCCGGTAGATGTGGTCCTTTGATGATTAAAACATTGTTATTACATCAATAAAAAGTTAATAAAATAACAATTTTTTTAATAAACTAGACTTAGAGTAAATGAGAACTCAGAGAAAATATATAAACCGTCTTCATATTAATTTTAAAAAAATATAGGCTCTGACAAATACTAACCAGATATACAAATGGGAGTGTCGGGAACAGGCGCGGGTAACGGCTGCGGACTTTCTAGTAGACTGTGAGATAGGAATTTATTCGTTAACTGTAGTGCACTTGCGCTACTCGACGAAGTAACAGACATACGTTCCTGCAAGTATATTCTATAATTAATACACTTGAAAATAATTCAAGAATAAAATATGTCATTTATAAAAATACCTTATCTGACATTGTCTTAAGTATATTTTCATAGAAGAAATCCTTAAGCCAAGACCATTCCGATTTCATCAAATAATCATACACGTCAAAATCATCTAATAATAATGTGTTTTGTACTCTATGTACAATCATGCTAACCTAAAAATACAATTAAATAACTTATTTTACGTTGCTTCATAATTACACTTATATTTTAAACATGTTGATAATAACACAAACAATCACATTCACGAAGTCATTGTACTGAATATTTTATTACAATCACTGAAGGTAGAGAAAAGGTATCTACCGTAAAAATATAAATAATATTACATTTATATTTACCCTTCGATACACAATAAAATAATACATATAATGGTAAAATAAGAAAAATATCTGCAACTGCTAGCATCACTTTCAATAACTAATCTCTATCACAGGGTTTCTTAACCTTTTTGCAGTTACGGACCACTTTCAGAATTTAAACTATTCCACGGACCCCAGCCATAAATATTTTTGGAAATAAAAAATGTCTTATTTGAATTAATTAAAAATTATTTAATATAATTATTAATAATTACTATGTTAATGAGAAGGTTGCTGCTGTTTGGCCTCAATGAGAACGTTAAATTGTGGGACAGTCTTCGACAAGGCA
>DWCF01005747.1:0-13602 GCA_018230265.1 Delias oraia
TTGATTGAATGACTAGCGCTTACATTGAATGACGACATTTAGTTGAATGACTAGAAACGAATAAGAGTCACTCATCGTCCAACTAATTAGCGGTTTGTAGCATAGCCCAACGAATAGAGCAGACGTAAAATCAGCCAAGTGATTCTAATTTAGTTCGTTTTTTTCCCACTGCGGCGTTAAGTCACCAAAACAAATATGGCGTCAAACAGCTCGCACAGCTGATAGCACTGTTTTGATATTTTTTTCATTTATTTTACTTTATTGATTAAGTTTATTTTAACGTGATCTTTTTGTAATAAAATAGTGTGATTTAACTAATCCTAACTAAACCTTTGTCGTTGCCTGATCTTTCGGCCTTTATATCATTCAAATACTACGCTAATGACGTTCAGTCAAGACGTTGAACGTTACATTCAATAACATGACGAGTTGTCTTTTAGACATTCAACTAAATATCGTCATTCAATGAACGCGCTAGTTATTCTATCAAAAAGCCGGTTCTACCAGACAACTGCGACATAGATTCTATGATGTAATTTAGAAACATGTAAAAAAATTGTCTAGTTAAATCATATATTGTCATAGCTAGATAGTGAATGTTTTATGATATGTTTGGCAGTATTACGATCTATTTCAAATCACCGTAACCGTTTCTTGAAATGTTTAGATGAAATCATATAATATATCTATTTCTAGGCTTATACTTTTAAAAATTGATTTCGGTTAGTTCTCGTGGTTGTGAAGAATATTCATGTTTAATTAGGCAATATTAATGATACCTAAATATAATGCATGCCAAGCGTCGAATAAAACGTTGACACTACAGAGATGCTGCGAAAAACATCGAAATTGATCAATAAATGGTCAATTTTACTATCTAGAAAAGATATATGGGTTTTAACATTTTTATGACTGCATAAAAATCCATTTTCAAATAGATATTATAAATTATTCGGATAATTTATATCAGCTAGTATAACAGTTTTAAATTGCATTTAGATAATGTTAGCGTTTATTCTTGCCACTTAATTAAATTTCAACTTGATGGTTCTCTCAAGTATCTTATAAGCAAATACAATTAGACAATTGCAGTGTTACCAGTTAACAGAAACTTGCATCTAGCCTAAGTATGGCGACAAGAGAAATTAAATTTTGTAAATTAAATGTGTTGTTTTAATGAATACTCCTTTATTATACAATCTGGGCAAGCGAGTCCTGTGATGGGAAGGCGTCACGTACACCGTTTTGTCATGTCGTCTTACCCCAAATGAGCCTTGGATAATCCTACATAGTGAAACACAACACAGTACAATTTACTGGATTTGGGTCATTTTTTTAAATAAGTCTAATCTAAAAATAAAATATCGATTAATTGTGCCTTTTGAAAATTATCATGAAGTCGTGTGAATATTTTACTAAATTTTGAAGCTGAGTTATCGACGACTTACAAAAATATAGTTCCAATGATTGCTTCAAACAATTGTGAATTTATTGAAGTGTTATAAAATAATTTGCATTTATTGCCGAGAATATTATCTTGATTAAAGATGAACGACAATAGTTTGAAGCTTAACTTTACTGCCCATACCGCTGTTAATATCCGAATCGACAAACATGGTATGACGACAAATGACAGAATTTAAAAAAAAACGCCTGTATAATTATTAATAGCAGAATTACCAACAGACATTACACACTTTAAATTTATGACCATCTTATTTATGTTTATTGTTCTCTAAAGAGCTTAATAAAGCCATAAATGCACCATAAAAGGCTAAGAGTGAAAATAATTTTATCAATTTGTATGTTCCGATTCAGAAATACACTTAAGGACAAGGACATACCTTTTTAGCAAAAGAGGTCGAAACTCTTTCAGTAATACAAGAATTTAATTTTATTTAAATTTAATGCGACAGCATTGAATCAAGAAAAACTTAGTGTATTGAATTAAAAGCCAAGAAACCAGATGACACTGCTTAACATTGCAAATTGAATGATTATGTAAACAAAGTAAAAAAATAAAGTGAAATTATTGGCTTATTCAAGACTATTTTTCCTATTAGAAATTATTTTATACTTAAGAATCCGAGAGCATTTAAATTTCATTGAATGTGTTACCATTTTGTTGATGTTTTCTTGATGACAATGACACACCAAATCTATGATTAACATTACAAAAAAATCAAGAATATGTACATATTTGTTTGGTAAGTGACTGAAACCCATCGGCTACAATACTTAAATAACGATAGAATCCGAACAGATTTTTCCATTCGAAAGCACTCCTCGCGTATTGAACACGAGTTTTGGACATTGCGACGATTGGATTATCGTGTTGTGTGATCGCTTCACTGAATAAACACTTTCAGGGCAAAATAAATACAACGCAAGGATTTTAATACACATATTTCTATGGAAAGTTAAAACAAGATATTTAAGAGATAAAAAGTAAAGGTAATTTAGGATTTTTAATGGCTTTCCAAGTTTAATATATTCTTTATATATTATATTTTCTAGGTTTTGTTATAAGATGAAATTAATTGATTTGTGAATTAGGAAAGCCCGTAAATTAGGTTGTGTAGATTGACAAAAATTAAAAATTGAAACAATTTTCTTAAAAATATTTAATTGGACAAAGCCTGCAGGCAAAAACCTACAATGTCACTTCCTTCCTCACATGTCAGGCATCAAATATGCACTCCCACTTTGATGGAAAGCGGCGAAAATGGGCGAAAAATGGTTGCAAACGTGTAGACGCGATGAATGAGTGATGGGCAGGCACTGGGCACTAATCAATAGTTGCCTCAGGTTACCGTCTGCCTTGTTATATGCAGCCGTCGGGCTTTGTAAACGTATTCCTTAATAAACACCTCAACCCAACCATTAATTATTACTACTTACATATATTAAATTATAAATAACCAGACTATATTTTACACCCAGCAATTTGCCTGCATAGTATTGAGTGTAGGTATGTGTTATCGGAACAATTTGCCCGATCTATTTAAGTGTGAATCGTTTATTAAAAGCATTAATCAACTACTAGACTAGTACTTAGGTCCTTAAATAAAATGCCAAATAGTTTCCTGTGATTTCCGAACATTTGAACACGCAATCAGAGAAGTTTCAAAATTCTTACATTTATTAATACAAATAAATAAATATGGCTACAATTTACTGATTCCGCTCAAATATTTTTTGTGTTTGTAATATAGAAATTTTATATATATGGCATATTTCATTACTCAATCTACGTATAAATACATACAATTTTTGGATATTGTGGCTGTCTGTGTTCTTGCGCGAAACCTTTGGCTCGAATGGACTATAGCGGTTTCATTTATTTGAAGCTAATCTCATCAAGATGCAACGTTCGTAAGCAAAATTCATAAAGTACTATTTTTTCTTATTTGTAAACAACACGCCGGAAAAGTGTTTACTATTAATTTTTTAAATCTGAAACAGTATTCTACAGATTGCAACAGTTCATTGGTATGCTACAGACATTATGTGTGACATGTAAAAAATATTTAATTACGCAATACTGAAATATGAAATAATTCTTGTGACCGATATAGAAATTTACAAAGCTAAGCAAGTCATGTATAGCTTATTATGATATACTGTTAGCATACATCATTATACGCTGTCCAGCCATCCTTAAACATTACATTGGTCCCTAACAACATAACGAGCCTTCGGGGCCACTGAAATACGTTGTGAATCTATTTTTCCTTATGCTAATTGGATTCATGTCTTAAGATATATTATATGTATTCTGAAAAACAATTTTGTAAACTACTTAAAGAAATAATTATCTGTATTATTCTTAGTATTTATCTAACCAATATTCATTTCCTTTTGCATACGAGAAACAAGAAAGTACTTACTACTTGATAATTCACAATTAATTCGTTATAGGTGTCTGTTTACATACATATCAATATTCGAAACAAGAGGGATGTTATAAGTTTGACATGTCTTGACATCGGAATTCTAAAACTATTGAATCAACTATGAAGGAACATTTGAAAGCTAACGAGATGGTTACTTCCTAGCTACAATTTATAAATTATCTTAATTTATGAAATGTTTCTATTTGTAATTTAAATATAACTAATAATAAAGTGTAAATTAACATCTGCTTTTTTTAAATCGTTAGAGTGGAGACTACAGACCGGCAAGCGCAGTGTAGGACGTGCACCAACAAAGTGAACAGACGACCTTATAAAGGTGAGTGGAAGACACTAGGTGCAGCTCGCCTCCTACAGTTATGCATGGACATCCGAAGAGGATGTCCAGCAGTGTACTTCCTACAGCTGAAATGATGATGATTGAATATTATGTATTTAGTTTCATGTCATTAAAGGAGCTGTTATAGGTTTACAATTAAAACTTAACCAATAAAGCTTGAGCCGTTAATATTAATAATATTTTTGGAATATCATGATTTTTAATGAATTAGATATTTTGATTAAATGAAAAGTCACCGTGTTTTTGTAAGTATAAAAATTAGAAATATGTAGTTTTCAATAAATTCTAAACAATGTATATAATATTCGCGTAAATGAATTGATAAAAATATATTTAAGAATGAAACTGTTCCAAAACACTTTTTTCCTACGTGTAGCTATTACATCCGTTTACTTATGAGTTACACATTGAAACTAAATTATCATAATATCAGTTACGACTTCAATTATCTAATCCGAGAAACAAATAGTTTTCAATTACGTATCGGACTTCCGTAACAAGTGAACGAACCTCTTGTGTCCGCATGGCAAAGTTTTAATAGATCGTTTATCCCGCAATCAAGTTACTAATAAATTAACGCCATTACTAAATTATACTCGGCTCCTAGATTAATCTAGAAGTCGGGCGCAGTCCGTGGCGGCCGCTCTTACATTATTACAGCATTCATTAGAGTTCGCTAATTACTCCTTGCTTTAATGAATAAGCTCTAATGAACCACTTTCTGTTAATTAAAGGCGGCGTGGGGTGGGTTTGGGGCGCGGTGCGCGGTGCGCGGGTGGCTCAACTTTTCTCCGAGCTCTGATTGCAAATGTGAATTTGTGTAAGTCTGAGTGGAAAGAGTGTTTCTGCTGAAAAGAGGTAATGAGGCGGTCGAGAGGAGCCGAATTAGTTACAATTGCATCGTATACATTGCATTTCGCCCCCAAAATTGCTTCATTAAACGGCGATTTCGTATGAGATGTCATTCGCTTACATTACAAAATAATTCATTTGCTTTTTAATGTTAATCATAATTCATAGCGCAACTTTCATCTCACCACATTTCTTGTTTTATTGTCGTATTTACTAATAAAACGTTTGAAAAGCGTTATTGTATCATAATTTATATTGCTTATCAGCTAATCATATGATTATAATTGGATTTTAAAATAATATTAAATTTAATAATCTTATTCACTCGTGGGAAAGCCATGCTGAAGCTTATACTGATGTACTAATTGGCTCACAGAATATGCAGCGTAAAACAGTACTAGTACTATGTTTTGCAGGGATAGTCAGTATATCGGAGGCTCTTAAAAGTGCCTGCGGCGTAAAAAGCCAGCAACACAACTAATGCGCCGACTGTGACGCGGTTGTTCATGGGCAGCGGTGGTCTCTTACCGTCTAGGAGACTCAACTGCTCCATTGTGCGCTATAAAAAAATTAACCTTCTTGTCAATGATTCACGGGTTTCGAGTTGCATCAGAGATCCTTAGTTTGAACCCCATGACAAATACTTTTTAATAAACAGAGAAACAGGTGTTCCAACTCGTGAGGCGAATGTTAGAGGAACAGTTAAGAAATGCATTTTATATCTCTTCTCGGGTTTCACAAGTGGAAAGCAGGGTATTATTATCACTGAATCTCCTAAGGTATTTTGTATTGATGAAATTACTTTCCCCTATGTCAACTATTAAAATACGTAATATAAATAAAATATCTACGTTATGAAAATTCACAAAAAAAATCTTTAAAATATATAAAATAAATGACCAATGATTATTTTGTCATATTGCCACGCATTCTGCAACATAAAAAAATGGAATAACAACATAAAAAAATGAAAAATAAATACTTGTTATGAACCACGTCTCAGGTTTAAAACACATTGTTGAATATTCTGCCAGTGTAAAAAAATTAAAATGGTAAGAAATGGTTGCAGAAGCTATTGCAGTGCATAATTTGTAGTAAGGGGCTAAAACTTAGAATAAATGAATAATTACAATGAGTGATATTTGTGCAACACTTTGTAACAAATAAACCTAATTCCCTAATTAGTTTGTTAACTTGACACGCCAAATTCATTGCAAGTACGATAACTAATAATAACCAGACCTGCCAAAAATCAAGCAATCGCGAAGAATTTACGCATCCGATCATTTAAAAAGTGACTTTGAGGCGTGAAAATGCTCTAAATAATTATAAAACGTGTCGGCTTATCTATTTCACAAGTTTTCATGAAATATGTACCTACCTAATCAATTTTCCTGTGCATACTTGCGTGATTAGATTCCTAATAGCAGTAATTAAATTCCTATTTTAATAAAATTCTAATTCTAAATACTTTCAAAAATATGTTGCCTAGCAAAATATAATTGAAGATTTCTTTTCTGTTTTTTTGTACATAGGAATGGAGAATTATTTGAATGGACACGGTGCCAAAACGCAACGTAATTGCTCCTTTTTTATATAGTATAGCGGACAACAGAGGAGCTGGGTCTCCTATATGGTAAGAGAACACCGCCGCCCATGGACAACCGGGCCATAGTCTGCGCTTTGGTAGTATTTCCGGATTTTTACGCCACTAAAGCGGCATTTTTAAGGGAATCCGATGTCGTCACTCACTCAGCGAAACACAGTACCTACAAGTACCGTTTCACGTTAAGCATTCTGTGAGCCCGTGGTATCACATCGGACCAGCCGGCCTATTTAGTGCGTCCGCATAGGCTTCAGCATGGCTCTCCCACGGGTGGAATTCGGTAAGTAGAAGTAGTTTGGTAGTAACATAGGTTTCCTTAGATTACAACCCTGTTAGTAAGGCGTTTAAGAGAAGTCAAGCAGTGGAACTCACGAACAAGGGCGGCCTCGTGAATTTGGACATTACGAAAATAATTGGAATGGTCAATGAGCGTGAACAAAGGATAGAGGTTAACCAACTAGGAGCTGAAACATGTATAAAACCGGTGCAATGTTAGAGTACAACACACTGCAATTGCACGTTTTGTTACGTTACCTGTGTGAAAATTGTGGATAATGTTTACATTTATCGTGGTAAGGCAAATAAAAATAAAATTATCAATTAAATATTAAATAGCGTAACCTAACTTTCAAGAAATTGTAAATGTTAAAATGCCTCCAGTGATGGAATAACCTATCTAAGCAATTATCACTTTTAAAAATTCTTCCATTGTACATATTATTTGTGCGTTTTATAGAAATTTCCAATACCAGATCTTGCCAACATCTATCTAATTTTGTTTTTGATTAATGATTTTAAAACACTTATAGATTTTATGCCTCGCTGTGGCAGCTACAGCAGCGCCCTATGAAACTGCCATTGGGGCTATCTCCACTATAGACCATGTAGTAAGTATTCAATAGTAATTAGGTACTTATTTTTAGAAATACATCAAATTCATTCAGTAATTTATTTATAAATAATAATTCTTGTTACAGCAGGTGCCGCGTTACAGCTTCAACTACGCAGTAAATGACCCAGTGACCGGGGATAACAAGCAGCAAACGGAAACCCGTGACGGAGGCTACGTCAAGGGGTCCTATTCTCTAGCTGAACCCGACGGCACAGTGAGAGTAGTAGATTACACTGCCGACCCTGTATCGGGCTTCAACGCTGTAGTCAGAAGAATCGGTCACGCCACTCACCCTCAAGTCATTCGACCAGTTGTCACACAAGTCGCTACACCTGTAGTGGCACATGTTGCAACACCAGTTGTCGCACAAGTCGCAACACCAATTGTTTCACAGATTGCGCACGCCCCTATCGCCTCAGCCGCTGTTTCGACCAACCATATTGGATATAATAATATAGGCTACAGCAACATTGGATATGACAACTACTTAGGAAGCAACCTTGGATATTCCGGATACGACTTGGGTTATAGCGGACACGGCAATTCATGGAATCTAGGAGGACATGGAGGCGCTTTGAGTCTAGGAGGCCACGGAGGCTCATTGAATCTAGGAGGCCACGGAGGCTCATTGAATCTAGGAGGCCACGGAGGCTCATTGAATCTAGGAGGCCACGGAAGCTCATTGAATCTAGGTCACGGAGGCGCACTGAGTCTAGGAGGTCACGGATATTACTAACGCTAAGACATAATATGTACAACTTAGTGTATATTACTATTGCTTCTTCGCGTAAGCCTACGGCCACTTGTGAATAACCAATAGTTATAAATTACCCAATAGTTATTATTAAACGTGTACATATTGCGAAATAAAATTTTAATTTTTTTTTAACTACTATACAATTTATTTTCCTTTGGCGGCACGTATCAAATATAATTCATAAATTAATTTTAAGGGTGGCAAAGCACCCGCGGCTATGCAAGGGTGTGTCCATGGGCGGAGGACTGCTTGCCCTAGGTGAGCCTCCTGGTCGTTTGCCAGCGATGGTATAAAAAAATCTACTAATTTTTAAACTAAAAACAATACCTAAATTAATAATCACAAATGTAATGACCAGTATATAAACCGTCCTCACCGATGTTACGCTTCAAGTTTTACTAAATAATATACAACCACAATTGCTACTATTTATATTAAAAAAAGATAAGAAACGTGACTAAGGTGTCACGCACATTGAACATATAGCTCGACATATCATACAATTACATAAGCTGCCTTAATGGGCGATTTGCTTGGGCGAACAGATGGTTTTTTTTATTCGTTTAAAGACTGTTTTAAATCGTTCACATATTAATTGCTTAACATTCCAACAGGAATTTTTGAAATTTTCAAATTCACCAATTTTAATCAACAATTTTGTGTCATCTAAAGCACCGCAAATAAAACTGAAAGCAGCAATTAAAACAAACGTCATTTAATCCAGAAAAGTAAATAAGAGACGATTACAATTAACTACACATTTATTTCCATATTACATCATAGACATGTCCACACAATAAATGCACGTGAAATTTGAGCGGGAGATCAAGCGTTTACCAAAACAGTAGGAAAAATATTTATCTACATACATTTTATTATACATCTAGACGTAATTCATTTATTATTTCAAAATATTTTAATTTCGACAGTATTATGAAATAGATTTTGTTGTTTACTTGACCAATAAAACACAATCACGAATTATTATATTTTACAAATACACCACTTTGACGTAACCACTCCGCTAAGAATATGAGACGGAAAAATTAACCACAAAATCACACGATAGATACATATATAAACTTAATATTCTCTATTTGGAATACCTTAATATAATAGCTGGACATAGTGATCGACAGACGGTCAGCGCTGACCGACGCAAGATTTAATACGAGTGGTAGTTTTATATGTTTGTTGTATGGTTGCATTCAATGCTTCGCTGATAGACAGAAAAAGCGTACGTATACGGAAAAGGAAAAATTAATATTGATACAGAGCGCCTTATTACAGATATGCGGCTGCGTCCGGCAATATTTATCGCATTACTTTCATTAATACCGTGATGCTAGAATAAGTGTTTGGCTCGAAAATTCTGATAGACATCTTTAAAATAATCAAAAAAAATATCCTCGCCTTGTTGAAAATAGTTTACTGAATTCCCCTTTAAGTAACCGTTCTACAAGTATTGAGTGTACATTAATATCTTCGACGCCTTCTTTTCCGTCGTTTAAGCAGAAAATAGCGCGCAGAGAATTTATAACATAAGGAATAATTTTTCTTGTGGACTGTACACACGCGTTACAGTTGGACGTCGGCGTAGCACTAACGCAACCTAGGTCGAGCACTATTTCCAGCCTTAATATAATGGAGTTTATTTGCTCTTTTCAAAATTAAACAGATAGCTGTAATAAACGAAATATATTAACTTAAATATTTTAAATTCCCATAATCAATAATTTAAAAACAAACACTAAAGCGTGTCAATTTTCTTTAGGCTCAAACCCTTAATAGAAATCATTCAGGTTCAGGCCCAAAATTGTTGTATAGCGTGGATGTCATTTGAGTGTGTCTCCATATGCGTTACGTAGGTGTACCGACACGCCCTTCGCCAAAAAGCCAAAGACAGACCCGATCCACGAGATAGGCGAATAACATATCCGCCACTAAAACTTGTACTACGATTAGTCGATACTGAAACAATAAACAATGCATTTAAAAATAATCAATGTCAATAATAACTATAATAAATATTTACTTTCAATTTAATAATTTAATTCATTGATCAAAATCTATTCTAATAAGTCAGCTAAGCACTGTAACAATTATAACAATAAAAAACGATTTGAGAACCTCCTGCTACAAAACTATATGATCTCTAAAATTATAGTAAATTTCAATTTGATTCCTGAAAAATTTGATTCTCTTTATCTATGTTAAGAAGTCTTGATGAATCTATGATAATTTGCTAGTTTTTTTTCTATGAAAATCTAACATATTATAAATATACAATAATTACAGAACACACGAGTGTGTTGAGAAATAGATTCTGCTCTTAGTACTATATGGTAAGAGAACCCCGCCGCCCACGCCGCCTACAGACATCCGCGCCACAGTCCGCGCATTGGTTGTGTACGCCGCTTAAGCAGCATTCTTAAGGGCTTCAGATATCCTCACTCACTCAGCGAAACACAGTACAAGTACAGTACTTACCCAACCGAAACATTTATTTTATTACTTTGGTTTGAACTACTGAGCTTTGGATATAGTTCTATAACAGTTTCATAAGAATATTTGAAAAATAAAAACATGGCTTACATCTGGCGGGAAGTAGACAATCTCGAAGAGGTTACTGAGATCTGGAAAGATTCCCGTCGCCAGAGCCAGGACAACGCCGCCCGAACCCACAACACTATACATTAACGGTTTGTTGTCACGTAAACCTTCCATGAAAGGCTCACCCTGAAAACACCGATTAATTATAAAAAAAACGATTTTTTCATACGTTCTTATTCACCTTGAAAGTAAAATTATGTATTGATATTGTCTGACGTTTTAATATTTTTATTGTATAGCGAATAACAAAGCAGGTGGGTCTCCTATATGGTAAGAGAACACCTCCGTCCATGCACAACCGCGCTTTAGTCCGCGCTGTGGTCCACTCAGCGAAACACAGTACAGAGTATTCTGTGAGCCCGTGGTATCACATTGCCGAGCCGGCCCAATCTTTGAGTCAATTTATGCTTCAGCATGGCTCTTTCACGGGTAAAATTCAAAATGGTTTAACTTATTTAGAATATAAAATTTTATTCTAGAATCTAAGAATTTTAAACAGAAAGTATGTGTTAAAACGATGGAAATAGTATTGAAATGAAGGAACACTAAATGTTCTTGGTTTGGAAGAAATGTGCCCACGATTTTAGTTTCAACACACTTACCCTATAATTAATAGCGAATGTTGATATTTGCAGCGCCATAGATATGATATAGACAGTACTGTTGAGTAAATCAGGCGTGAATGGTCTTTCTTCATCCTCTTTTAGATCCATATCCAGTTTTGGCGTGTGATCTCTGAAATTAGTGAAAATTTAAATATAAAAAAATACAAATAAAATAACATTATACTTCCGACGTGTTAATATAAAATATACAACCACCATATTAACAGACATATGAAAAATGTTTCGTCTCTTTTGCCTTGTCATGTCGGGAATAATACGATTTTTTTTTTGGTTCCACAACTGAACTTTTCAAGGCATTTAGTGACGCGCACTACCACTCTGTGGAATTATGTGAAGGAAAAAGAGCGTACATATTATTTAAAGTCCGGCAACACAACCGAGGCTCTGCAAGGGCTAGTGTTGTCCATGGGTAGAGGAGCGCTTACCCTAGATGAGCCTCCTGCGTTTGCCACCATTTCCATTAACAAAAAAGCAGAAAAATGAATAACTTGTAAATATATTAAATACCTATTTATTAGAAACCTATATATTATAAATATTAAAAATTGGGGGAGGCCTATGTCCAGCAGTGGACTTGAATAGGCTGATGATGATGATGATGATATTAAATACTAGAGTGGACTCAGTAGAGGTTGCCTTACCCGGAACACAACCTGCCGCGTCCGACTTACGTGACATTTTTAATTATATTTTATTCAATCCAAATCAGTTCAGTAGTTTTTGCATGAAAGAGTAACAAACATCCATTCATCCATTAAAAATATTACTTAGATTACCTGTCCGGTGAGCGGAGAGTAGCCTCTTGTACGAGATATATGAGACAAATGAAATGCACCGCGAACTGTGTCAACACAGTCATGATTGTGTACATATTGAAAATGTTTGGTAGCGGACGCTGTTTAGACAGCTCCTTTAATGGCTAAAATAATAAACATTTAATTACTCAAATAGCTTTACGTAGCCAAAATCTAAATATGTACAACTAATAAAAAAACTGTATAAAGTTTATATAAATAGAATCACACGGAACAACTATAGAGTAGCCAGGTCTGGAGCCAAGTACCTGACGGAAATTGGAATAAAGATTTTATTCATTATTCCTAGCTATTTTAGGCATTATTTTATATGAAAAAATCTGAACACAATGATGATTGCTCACTGATCTATAATAGATTATCTAATAAATATGCATCTCCAAAGACCCTTAAAATATACAGTAATAAAAAAAATGTTTAAGGTATATAGTTATGTTTTGTTGCTTATATCAACTATAAGCAACAAAAAATCTCATCTTGTCAAAAATGAATTCTGTACCTTTTCGATGAATATTATTCATTATTATTTACATTTTTAAAATATCCTACTTAAGCAGGCATTTTATTAAATATTAAAACAACTCACTTTAGACCGCGATATAAAAAGGAAACATGAAGCAAGCAGCACGCTCTGAAGAGTCGCCTGAGTGTCGCTGAATTTAATTCCGTCAAGATATAGAACCGACTGACTGTAGGCCAAAATCAAAGCATTCAAGGCCAGAATCTTAAACATTTGTAGAGTAGTCACAAGTGTGCAACGTCCTTGTTTAATTATGTGGCAAACTGAAAAAAATAACAATCTAGAAACAAGTAAATAAATAATAGTATGTATATCTATAAAAACATTGTCGACATAACTGTATATATTATAAAAGACCATTAAAAAGAGAGCTATTTTTAGGGAAAGATGCGCATTCATGGTTCGATAAAATACGGAATTACGCTTACTACTTATATGGTAAAAGAATACCGCCGCCCATAGACAACTGCGCCACAGTCCGCGCATCGATTGTGGTGCCGGCTTTTTACGCCACTTAAGCGGCATTCTTTAGGGACACCGATATCTTCACACACTCTGCGAAACACAGTACAAGTACCGTTTCACGCTGAGTGTTCTGTGAGGCCGTGGTATCATTTCGGACGAGCCGGCCCAATTAGTGCGTCCACATATGCTTCAGCATGGCTCT
>DWCF01005748.1:0-13601 GCA_018230265.1 Delias oraia
TAAAGCCAATTGATTTCGACGCTTTAGGGAGTTTGTCGTTAAATCGAGGGACGTTACATGAAGTTTACACTGTATATATATATCGCTCAGGTATATACAAATGTTTTAAATAAAAACTCATTTATTTACCTTGTGTAGATGAGGAAAAGTCTGTTCGAACTAATAGGCTCATAAATTATATTTAGTATTTGGACCGGGCGCCTGCCACCATACAATTGCTGACCTTTTTAGTAGAAGGATAAATATTTTGTCGCCTCGCAACCTTTCTACAAATATGTACTAGAACTTTATAGAACAATAAAGTGATTTTACATTTTAGAATATAAGATAGAATACAGAATACTTTGTTATGCGTATATTAGCCAAATCGTTCCTGCCGTTCTTGACATTTAGCAACCCGTCGATCCAGGGATATTCACTTAACATCCATATATCGATTAATCGTTTTTTACAATGTATCGAATCGATTCGATGTATTGCAAATATATATATTTTGTTTTCTTTGTATAATCTACTAAAAACGAAATCATTTTAACACTACTTGATGACTTGGATTTTGAATTGTAAATATGGTTAAATGAAGTGACCAACTTAATCACCATCCAACCTAAGGTTGAATGATATAATCCTTGGCCCATGGACATCATTAGCCTTTTTCAGAGCCTCGAGAATGTTGCCGGCCTTTAAGAGATAGGTACGCTCTTTTTTTGAAGAGTCTAAACTAATATAATCTGTGGATTCAAAACGTTCATTCTATTTACTTGCAATCTCATTTAAATTTCACTCGTTTTTACGTTGACTTACTGTTTGGAATTTTTAAATCATTAATTTGGTTTTAATACCACAAATTTTGCACATTTCATTGAAAGAGATAATATTAAACTTTTGTGGAAGGAATTCTATTGTAGATAAATATTGATGTTTTTTAGCGATATATCGATACTGGAGCCCGATATTTTATATCGATATAATTTTTATGTGGACATGCATTAAATGAACAGCAATTGATTCTTATATATATAAATTAAAAACGTTAACTCCTCGGCAAGCCCGCGAGTTCGTACCCCGACTGCGTTAAGCTGTAAAGACAGCTCTGGCCTCTGGCCAACGACGAGAAACCAATTAAAATGATCCATCCTTATAATCTGCTTAATTATCGTTTCACAGTTGCCAATTTCTAAAAGGCCGACACCACACCGGCTCACCAGGAGCTCCATGGGCGGAGGACCGCTTATCCTAGCTGAAGCTCCACACCATTTGCGTTGCTATTTTCAAAAATTAAGAAAATAAAAGTGGATCTATACGGAAATGTATCGTAGGTAAGTTCAGCAAACATTAAAAATAATAAACTATTACTTAAATATATGCAAAAACGATTTAACCGACCTCCAAATTCTGTCAAAACTTTAAAAAATTGCAGCTGAATCCACAGTGAAGCGGTGCGCGACACAAAATGCCTTAAAAAACGCTCAGTCGTGGAACGACATACATCGAGATGATTACGATGAAACTTTGTATTCTGCCTCGATGTTGGATGATGAAATTCAGCTATTATACTTACATAGCTACATAGCTAGCATAGTTTTAATTTTTTGAGACAAGAAATTTACAATTGTTTAATGATATAGCGGAATACGAAGCAGGTGTATTATCCATATGGGAACAGATCACTGCTGTCCATAAGAAATGTGCCACAATCCGCGATATCCTCTTTCACTCAGCGAAACAGTACAAGTACAAGTACCGTTTCAGGCTGAGTATTTACGTAGTATCACTTCAGACGAGCCGGCCCAAGTCAGCATGTGCATCAGCATGACTCTCCCACGAGTGCAACAGATACTCGCCCGGAGATTGACAAGCCCTTTTAGAGACCGAATAAATTAAATTATATTTTTTTTTGTTCGGAGCGGGATTCAAACCTGATACCACTCGCTTCGTTGGCGTCTTATAAACCACTTAGCTACGAGGCTACATAATTTTTCCTTGACACATCGAGTTTTACAAAGAGCTTGAGTTTAAATGATACATTTAGTGTTGCCCAAATGCAAGACGCAAGACCAAGACCGCCTTATTTTAGCAAGATCAAGACTGACCGTGTAAGACTTGAGCAAGAACAAAACTAAGCCTGCAAGAATCTTGCGTTTTGCAGCTGCTTTTTTTGGAAACGATTTTTGGAACTTCTCATTAAATTTTTAGACATATTTGATACATCTGGTTGGTCTTTACTATGGCTATGCTAATTCAACCTCAAAATATAATTATTGAAGCATTGCAAGACTCTTGCTGCAAGAACAAAACCAATACCAGATGTATTGGCGCAAGACCAAGACTGGCTAAGCCTTGCACTTGGACAACACTGGATACATTAAAACTCAACGCTTTAAATACCTACTATTAATATCGTAAATCTAAACGAATTTACGAGAATCATGCGGAGTGTTTTGATGTTACGTGTCGAGGTTGGCATATATCTACAAATACCGGATTGGTATAGCGGAGCAGGTGGGTCTTCTATATTGTAAGAGAACAACATCACTCATGGACAACCACGCCACGTTTTCGGGTATTGGTTGTGATGCCGACTTTTTACGTCATTTAAGCGGCATTTTTAAGGTCCTCACTCAGCGAAACACATTAGAGGCACCGTTTCAAGTACAATTACCTTTTACAACAACAACGTTGAGTATTCTGTGAGGCCGTAGTATCACTACAGACAAGCCGGCCCAAATAGTGCGTCAGCATGGCTCTCGGATTATCTATTACTATTTAAAACTCAAGAGTAGCTGAATTGATTTCCTGGATATTGGTTGAGAGGTAGTTTAAAACCAGGCCAAAGACATAATCTTAATGTTATCCTAATACAGAAATTCAGTATAATGCGTAGTAAGTACAATGTATCTGTTTTTTTTTAGTATGGAGACAAATGAGCGAAAAGTGTTAGAGTGGAGACCACGGACCAGTAAGCGCAGCGTAGGACGTCCACCCACAAGATGGACAGACGACCTTACTCACGTCGTCGGAAGACGCTGTATGCAGGTCGCCTCCGACAGGTATGCATGGAGGTCCGAAGGAGAGGCCCATGTCTAGCAGTGGACATCCTATGGCTGAAATGATGATGATGTTTTTTGGTATTAGTGAGACCATGGATTGTCGAGGGTTCAATTGGAACTGGTAGGTTGCGTTCAGAACGACATCTGCCGGATCCACTAGTTTGTAATAAAATTCAAGTCGTCAAGTTTATTTTTAAATAATTTGCATTACAATATAATATCCGTGATATAGAAATCTAAAATTAATTAAAACTTAAAAACCAAACCATATAACTAGCGTGGCTTAATCGTCCTTAAATCGTATGTCGAGGTTGCCCACCCCATCCTCTAAAGCCTTTTGCGTCTCTTTATTTGTCTCCCGTTTTGGTTCATTAATCTTTATCTCATCTCCACCATAAAAATACTCATTGGGTTTGAGAGGAACAAAGAATGGTTCATCTTTATCCGGACGCTTGGTTGTTGCTTCTTTATCCGGGTAACTCGGTTTCTTCGTGGTAATCTCTCCAGGGACAGGTGAATTAATTCTACCGTAGTCTGGATCTTGATTACCATAATTATTTCCTTCAGGAATACTGTGTGGTTGATTAGGATTCTGTTGGTTGTTGTTTTGCGGGCGATAATTACTCCCTTGGTTGTAATCGTTGCCTTGTTTATTGGGATTCACATTATTTGATTGATGGTTACCATAATTATTTCCTTCAGGAATATTATGTGGTTGATTAGGATTCTGTTGGTTGTCTGGCGGATGATAATTGCTCCCTTGGTTGTAATGGTTGCCTTGATTATTCGGGTTCACATTATTTAATTGATGATTACCATAATTTCGATGTTCTTGGGGCTCATAACCAGGCCCTTGGTTATAGTTGTTATCTGGTCTGTTTGGTTGTTGATAATATCCATTGGGAGGTGGTCCATGATCATACTTTTCCTCTTCTTTGATAACTACTATCACTTTGTCTACTGATTGACCCGGATATCCGTTCTGGTTTGGTTGCTGTTGATACACAGGTTGGGGTTGTCGTTGCTCGTTAATACTGATATGGCTATCTAAGTGTAAGTTGATTCCAGGAAGCCCACCGAGTACGGTGCCGGCAATGCCATGCACTGTTGAATGTATCTTCTCGTGAGTGCTTGAGATTAAATCACCAAGAAGTCTCAGATGAGCGTCACAAGTAAATAATATTGTTAATAGAATTATAACTTTAAATTTAATCATTGTAATTTAATAACTTAAAGCACTGCGACGTGTTCTTTATAAAAACTCCAGACCGACTGACGCGCTGTAAGTCCACCGATGCGATGTTCTCTTTTAATTAAACCTGTTTTTATAAAAACCTTATGGATATACAAGTGAAGAGGATACTCAAAAGATACATTGCAAACATGATTTAACGAATCATCTGTTGGAACTGGTTTTTACATATTTAATCATATGGCACATCTTTATATTTCAATTATTTATAGTTCGTTGTTAAATATTAGTTACACTAAGAATTATTAAAATTTTAATAAATTACTCTACTGTTTGTTATATGAACTCGTTTACTTATCATTTATAACACATAAATTATTTTATTTACTTACGTAAAGTATACTACTTTACGTACACTTTGCAACGCAAATGACAATCCGTAAAAGTCAAAGGTCATCCAACTTCAGGGTATCATAAAAGTAGACAGATTACACTGGTCTTGTGATATTTGTATTGAGTGCCTTATTTTTTAAATAAATGGAACAATGGAATGGTATGAGGGTTATTTCATAAAAAGTAGTAATTTAAGTTAAATTTACATTTTTTTATTCTATAGAAGATAACGGAGCAGGTGGGTCAGATATATGGTAAGAAAACACCGCCGCCTATAAACAACCAAGATAAAGTCCGCGCTTTGTTTGCGTTGCCGCTTAAGCTGCACTTAAGGGAATCCGATATCCGATATACTCTGCGGAACACAGTATGGGTACCGTTTCACTCTGAGTATTCTGTGAGGCCGGGTATTACTTCGGATGAACCGGCCCAATTTGTACGTCAGCATATGCTTCAGCATGGCTCTCCCACGGGTGAAAACTGTAGGTCTGTTTACCAATAAATACTTTATTGATATATATGAATTATATTCATTTCATATTTATAGTATCGGGTAATACTTGTTAGATGTTATTAATTGAAAGGATACACAGGCCAAGATTAAATTTAACGTGTGTCTCTTCAATCACATATAGTATAACTTCAATAAGATAAAGATGAAGTTAAATTAAATAATTTAAGTTATTGAAGTTTTTAATTAATAAAGGTTTAAGTTAAGGAGGTTTCTTATTTATATTTTTACTTCAAGAGGTTGGTTCATGAGTTTTATTTAGAATTATATAGATAAAAGTACCGATTCACGCTGATTACCTATTCTGTGAGCGCATGGTATCACTTCAGACGAGCCATCCTATGCTACAGCATGTATCTCCCGTGTAGACACTAAGACACTCGCCCGGGCACTATCAAGACTCAAGCCCTTCCATAGACCAAATAAATTATAAAGTAAATTATTATTGTCCGGATCGGGATTCGAACCCAATACCTCTCAATTCGTCGACTTATAAAACCACTTAGCTAGGAGATTCTTAAAATTAAAAAGAATCATCACAATTTTGTAACTCGTGAGTTATTAGAAGTGGGTTTATTTAAACTAAGTTAATTCATTCAATTAAATCTATAACTATAATATGCTATGGAATCTTCCAAATAAAGTTCTATGTACTTTGCAAACTGGAATATATATCATGCAATATTCTCAGCTAACAACGGATTTAAGATAAAATCCATATGTACCTAAGTAAAATTTATATGTTTAATCTTATCTTACATATAGTACCTAGGTATTAATATTTACAAAAGAATATCAAATTAATAACATTTTCACCCGTGGAAGAGCCATGCTTAAACATATGCGGGCGCAGTAAATGGGCCGGCTTGTCCAAAGTGATACCACGGGCTCACAGAGTGCTCAACGTGAAACGTACTTGCTCGGTGCTTCGCAGAGTGAGTGAGGATATCGGAGGCCCTTAAAAAATGCCGCTTAAGTGGCGTAAAAAGGCGGCAACACAACCAATGAGCATGACGGTGGCGCGGCTTTCCAAGGGCGGCGGTGTTCTCTTACCATATAGGAGATCCACCTGCTCCGTTGTCCGATATACTATAAAAAAAGTAAAGTAAAATTATTTTTATACAGCTTGGGAGGATCTTTGTGCCTGTAAAAATAGTCTAAGAGTATAAATTAACAGTGACCCGGTACGTGCTTCGCTTTGTATAAAAAGTTTAAATTTGACAACAAATTTCCCACGGCTGGACCGATTGATGATGATTTTTATGAAATTTTATATGAATATTGAGTAGGTGCGAGAATCGGCTACTATCCATGTTTACACCCTTAAGTAATAAGGGCTAACCATCCCTTACAATCTTTTATTATTTTTTCTATAATTATTTTATCATTTGGCAAGAAAAACATTTATAATTTGTCAGGTCTACTAGTATTATATGGATTAATGCCACTTAATGCATGTATGCGATTGACATTAAACTCAAATAGACTTATTAATGACTTTATCAATGATGATTTTAAGCTTAAAAAATTACTTGTAATATCACAAATTCTCTGACAAAATATTTTATCAAAGATAAGCCATGGTTCTCAGGTAGTCGGGAATAATTAATTTAGTTTTATGATATAGCGGACAACGGACAGGAGGGTCTTCTATATGATAAGAGAACACAGCCACTTATGGACAACCGCGCTACAGTCCGCGCTTTGGTGGCCGGCATTTTACGCTTCCTAAGCGGTATTTTTAAGGTTCTCCAATATCCTCCCGTAGCATAGTCATGCTGAAGCATATGCTGACGCACTAATTGGGCCGGCTCTTCGGACGTGATACCACGGGTTCACATAATACGTAGCGTGAAACGGTAATTGTACTGTGTTTCGCAGAGTGAGTGAGGATATCGGAGGCCCTTAAAAGTGTCGGCCCTTTTAAGCGGCGTAAAACGTCGGCAACACAACTAATGCGTGGACTGTGGCGCGGTTGCCCATGTCCTATATGGTAAGAGAACACCGCCCTCTTACCATATAGGACACCCACCTGCTCCGTTCAAAATCCTCAGCAAAACACAGTACAAGTACCGATTTACACTGAGTATTCTGTAAGCCCGTGGTAACAATTGGGACTAACCGGCGCAATTAGTGCGTCAGCATATATTAAATACATACCTAAGTAAATTGTTCCTTATTGAGTTATTCCTAAATAATATTGGAGATATCTGTTGCTTATAAAAACTAAATTATTATGACGTGCACGTATTTTTCCAAGAATTAATTAGATTCATCGCGTTTTACACATTTATCGTTTATTTTGGAAAACCCTGATGGGCACACGTCTGCTTTAATAATATTTAGTTTTAAAGGCACAGGCGCTTCTTTATGAACTTCTGTTTCAGCTAAACCTTCCAAACTATTATTGTAATCCTTTTTAAACTGTCGACATTTTCTGATATCAACATTTTCGTTTGAGTATTCATGGTGGGTTTTTCCGTCACTTGTCGTTCCATTTGAGCATACAATTTTTGATAAATTATTATTCGTTTCACGATCATCAATTTGAATAAAAGACATGTTTGGATGTACGGTCTGCTGGTTCGTGTGATTTTCTTTGAATATTAACTTATTCAGATGATCTTTGCTTTTGTTCCTGGATTCATTCGATGTATCTCTTTCACTTATTTTAATTGCAGGGATGCTGGACGAAGATTCACTATTCATCTGAGCGTCAGATATACCTTTAATATCACTAACAATATTTGCATTGGACCTAATCACTAGAATTGTTATAATCACTTTAGGAATCATACTTTGAAAGGAACGCGTCTTGCGACGTAAGTCCAGTAGTCGATTGACGGAGCAAACATTTTATATTCATATTCCACGAAACCTGTTCATAGAGTTAATGTCAATTGGAGGCGACACCGGAATTCAACAATTATTTACCGTTGGTCTGAGGCCAGATCTGTACTTGTACGTTGTATATATAAAATGGCTTGTGACATATAGTTTTAGTAATATTACATACCTACACGACATGTAGACTGAACAAAACATAAGATTGTAATACATAACGACCGCTTATACTGACTTAACCATAAATCGTAGCTAATAAAAATACCCAAGTCCAATAATTCTTGATGACTGAGTCACGATTTTTGTGACTTCACTAATAGATTTCATTAAGCATCTTTAAATTATACGGAAATTTGTTAAATAATCCCATATAGTGATCATCTCCCGAAGGGGTGAATGCTGAAGAATATGATGACGTATTAATTGGGCCGGCTCGTCCGAAGTGATACCATGGGCTTACAGAATACTCATAGTGAAATGGTAGTTGTGCTTGAAATAGATCTTCTACTGTTTTGCTTTCGCGATTGAGGGTTTCGGCGGCCCTTAAAAGTGCCGCTTATGCGACGTAAAAAGCCGGCAACACAACCAATGCCCGGAATGTGATGCGGTTGTTCATTTGCGGCGGTGTTCTCTTATCATATAGGAGACCAGTCTGCTCCGTTGCCTGCTATACAATATAATGTAATTGATTATTGAGATTCCACGAACAGAGATTTGGAAAATATCAGAAGGTTATCCAATTGTATTACTGTCTCAAATCAAGGTATTACCAGCCGAGCAAAAATCAAGGTCTTATTTGTGTAATATCTTGAAGATTTTATATTTTATGTTTAAAATTTATTTGTATCAGTATATCTGTGTGTATAACAATATTTTTTCATATATTTATAATATTAATTGTATATAATATTATTAAACGTATTACTAGAAATTACGTCGACTTTGTAAAGGTCGCCGGAAGAGGCTGCATGCAGGTTATGTCCAGCAGTGGAAGCCTTACGGCTGAGATGATGATGATTACTTGAATTATTGTTTTATTTGTAATAAAATAAATAAATTGTGATCTTATTAGTAGACATTATAATATGCAGTGCTTGTATTACGGTGAATACAAATTGATATATCAAATAAATCTCTTATTTATTGCACTCTGAATTGACAATAGTTATTAACAAGAACTATGTTACTTCATAGATTTATTTTTAATTTCTTTTATTTTGTCAAGGACTTAAATAACCGACTGTTTTCTGCTACTTTAAAATAAATTTAAAAAAATAAATTTAGAAATAATTAACATAATTTTGATTTAATAAATAGTAAAGAAAGTTGTTGAAGAAAATATTTCTTTACATTTCAATTTGTTTTGTTGGTTTTTATAAATTTTAAATAAAAATTTGTCTTAGATACATTATATATCCAACAAAAGAGTGACTGATAAAAACACTACATATTACCGGCGCTGAGGTAAATAAAAGGCATCTATTTTGGCCCTCCTCTGTAGGAAGAGATCTCCGCCGACCATGGACAAATGTGCCACGGTTTTAAACGCCGCTTGGGTTATATATTTTCAAGTTCTCCGATATCCAACAGTCGTCCAAATTAATGCTCTTACACGAATTTATTCAAAAAGGGCAACTAAAGACACAAGGCAATGTTATAAAATTTATTCAAAAAAGTTAAAAGTTTCAATTATTTGTTTAGCCTTAACTATTGTCAACTGGGTGACACATATTCGAACCTTCGACCCTTGCTGTATTCGACGGACATCCGTTACCTTGAGAGAATTCTGATTCCAACGGTTCCGGCGCATTCGCATAAGATATTTTATTATTTCTAATTGTATGTTGACCTTTCCTATTAGCACTTACATTGCGAGGTTGGTTGATATGCGCTAAATCTTTGCTTCGACTTGTTTTTATAAGCACTTCGCTATTTGATCTGGTCGGATTTCTTCTTTGTGTGCTAATTGAAATCAACGGGTCTTCCGGAATTTCTGTTGAGCCGGAGACATCTTGACTATGTACATTCGTAGTTCCTTTATTCACTTCATTTGTGGCGGCGGCATGATTCGCTGAGTCTTGGCCTGCCGTTTGAGTTTTAAAAGTTAATTTTTTTGATATACCACGAAGAGGGATTGCTTTGGAATTGAGCACCAGTGTGGCAACAAGCACTAACAATGACGCTTTTACAATGCACATCTTGAGTCAATGGGCGTTTGAAATATCTCCATGAGTTTAAATACCAATATTTCGATGAACCTGTTTCATCATTGTTTAGGTAGAAGGTCAACTACTGAGCTTAGATACATATACATTCTATTAAAATAAACAATATTTGCCTTGACTAACCTTATCATAAAATAAATCATCATCAGAGCGTAACAGTCGAGTTGCTTTTAATATCCTAGTAGAATATCAATTGTTAAAATAACTTCTAAAAACGACCTTAAAAGTGAGAAAATAATTAATAAACAGAATATGTGCTTACTACAAATAAAAACACACTTTTCATATATCATTTACTATATTTATTTTCACCCGTGGGAGCCATGTTGAAGCACATGCTGACATTTGGGCCAGCTCGTCCGAAGCGAACCCCGGGCTCACAGAATACTTAGCGTGAAATGGTAGTTGTATTTGAAACGGTACTTCTACTATTTCGCTGAGTCAGTGAGGATATCTGAGGCCCTTAAAAATACTGCTTAAGCGACAGTTGTATATTTTACGGTATTTCTATTATGTTTCGCTGAGTCAGTGAGGATATCGGAGGCCCTTAAAAATGCTGCTTAAGCGACGTAAAAAGCAGACAACACAACCAATGCGCGGACTGTGGCGCGGTTATCCATGGGCGGCGGTGTTCTCTTACTATATAGAAGACTCATCTGCGCCGTTGTACACCATAAAAAAATCGATGCACACCTCATTCAAACTATCGGTCCACGAGACATAGGTACATAAAAAACTCCGAATTGTTATCCTTCTCTTCGATTCTTAAGGTCAAGTTTGATAAACAAACCGTGAAATATCTAGCTTTTCGTTTTTTATGATATTTTAACCGTGCAGGTGCACGGTTAAAATATCATAAAAATCATGCATATTTAGAAAGAAATACTACTTGGGGATCTTGAAAGAAAAAAAGAGCGTACCTATCTCTAAAAGGCCGGCAACGCAACTGAGGGCCAGCGGAAGCTGGGGATGTCCATGTACGAAGGACCGCTTATGCTAGTTGAGGCTCCATCTGGTTTGCTTCCCTGTTAGGATACAACAAATAATAGGATTTTATCTTCTTTATTAAAAATTTATTGAACAACATGTATAACCGAGATAAAAGATTTCAATACTTTTATAATATATATAGACAAAAAATGATGATTCATTAAAAGTCATTACAATACCCGTACAACTAAAACATTTGGTTCGAAATTAATTATCTTCCGAATCTATTACACATATGTTGACTATATTTCAAATTACATCTTAAAACCGCAGATCTTTTAAACATTATCGAGTGAATTTATCATATACATCGCCTATGTACAATTTAATAATAAACAATAATTCTTATCTCTAATAAGGCACCTTAACTTTGGTTACAAACTATAACAAAACGATTATTTAATGTTTTCTTTTTAACTTTATTTATCAATAAAGTGGGTTAGCAATTATTTATGCAGATTTTCAATTAAAACTTTTAATTTACGCACAAAACCGTAATAATTTCTCTAATATTTAATAACATATTACTTAACAAAATTTCAATGTACATATGAGCTTTAAGTACCTCAACATATAACAATATAGCACCTTTTATGTGTCATATAAATGTTACCATCATAGAAAATTAGTCTGATTCGTTAAAAAAATCCTTAGATTTGATTGTTAGTTTATCTTTGAAATATTTAATTTTCGGTTTTTTATTGTATAGCGGGCAACGAAGCATTCGGGTCTCCTCTATGGTAAGAGATGTCCGACGTAAATGGACAGCCGCACTCTATATCATAATTCACTCAGCGAAACAGTACAAGTACTACTGTGACTTCATACGAGCCCAATATTGCGTCATTATATATTTCAGCACGGTTCTCCACTCAACTATATTGAACCACCATAATTGACTTTTGCCTTTAAGAAAAAAATTAAAAACAGAGCTTTTGTAATCATGTTTAGATACTGATATTGATTTTGGAAAATAAAATTATTAATAAAAATTAAGGAAAATGTGAAAAATAAATGACTAAAATTAACGCTTGTGTATAGGTTTGACATTTCATTCAACTGCGGCATTAAACCATTAGGCATGTGCTATTCGGCTAACGTTTATATGACACCAACGCTTGACATAAATTCGTTTAGAGTTACTAATCCTCTATAGTCTATGATTTATGACACTTCAACGTACAATGAACACAAGTTTTGTTGATATTGGCGTTTCGACTTTGGAAAACCTAGAACTATATGCAAGCCAAAATTAACTCGTATAGATTATACACTTTATAGAAAAATACAGATACCCAGCTCTCGCCAAGTTACTATAGCAAAATCGATTCAGTTTCCAATTTCTGTTAATCACATCTGAGAAGAGTTCATTTCGGCAATCAATTTGAGTTCGGTGATTACGATTCTCTACACATCGTATGCCTAGGTTTGACTCACTGAATTCCTTTAACTTTATTTAGCTGTCAATGAATAAATTGTCTATGAAAGTTATCAGTTAGTAATTAGGACGTGACAAACAAAATCAAACACTTAAATTAAAGTAGTTATATACTGACATTATCGCTGATGGTCGATATGGGTATATTTTTCTCAGAGTTCGAGTGCAACGGACACGGCGTCCGTCGGACATTTCGTTTCGTTCGGATGTTCTCGGGCATCTTTCGCCGGGACGAGTTCCTATTGGTAGGTTTTGACAGGTCGCCGTATGACGCAGACTTGTCAAACACTTTTCTACTTGCGGCCGCGGCCTTGGGCCGGGGTCAGTCAATGACATGCTTGATTTTCACATACAACACGCACGAGAAGAGAAACCCGAATATCGGTATGACAGACATACCGACGCCCACCGCCGCTAGTACGACTAGGTGGTCGCGTATGTGCTTCGTAAACTCGTGAACACAACCCTGAAATTAACAATTAACAAGTGAATAATGGAACATATTAAAAAATATTTACTACAAACAACAATCGTTAATTTCAATATAATAGTGTAGGGATTTGAAAAGGAATACATGAACTAAGTGCCTTTGGATTAATATAGATAATAACAGAAATTATTGGACAGTTTCTTAAAGTAGGCAGTTTAATAAATTAGATCATATTTTTATTACTTATTAGTATTTACAGATTAAATTGTTTATTATTATTCCTTTGTATTAAAAGATTAAGAAATTCGTATTGCGCTGTGGATTATTCAAATAAAATCTATCTCTAATAATATGTATAAAATTTCCTACAAAACGATGAGATCACCGCCGCCTGTGGATAACCAGCCGCCGCTTATTACGGTATAATTTCAAGGATTCACACTGAATATTATGTAATATCATCATCATCATCATCAGCCCATTTAAGTCCACTGCTGGACATAGGCCTCCCCCAAAGACGCCCACCCG
>DWCF01005749.1:0-13597 GCA_018230265.1 Delias oraia
AAGGTTTAACAAACAGACAAAAGTTATTGTTCATACAAAGCTATTGATTAATTAATTTTATAAAAATATCTAGAGTTGAATACGCGCACTTATAATATATTAGTCAAGAGCTCAGTTGCCTCATAGTACAGGTAATGAATAATGAGCTATTCCACGTGTCTCATGCCACGAGTTGGCTTGTCTCCCATAAATGCACCTGAACATCATTACATTTATTTCAGTGCATTAGCGACAACTGTCGACTCTATTTTCACACTTAGGTACACTTCTATTTTCATAGGCATTTACGGAAATATAAGTTTCATAGTTGAATAAATTGGATTTAGAATCCTATTATTATACTATCGTTATTGTATAGAATTACATCAAAGACTTATTAACTTATTCAAAGTACATACGAAAACTTCATACATATTTTTCCTATATTTTAGGCTGCACAAACAACCACTAATGGAGGATGGAAGGTACTAATGCATCCTTGATTTCTATGAAAGTATTATCAGCCATATTTTTCGTAAAAGCAAACACTTCCAGTTTTTTTTGCTGGATAAACTCTCGTTGCCGATCATAAACTATTCAGTATTTATAACAGGAACCTAAAGCTTGTAGATACTAAGCTGTGCTGACGGACGATTTGCAATGATTGTCCGTATCCTATATAAGCCTCACACAGCCAGTTAAACGTTGCTAGCATTGATGTGAAATGGTACTCGCATATTTCCATTACAGTACTATAATTATGACGTATGATCCACAAATTAGGTGAGGTGGCGTAGAAACGCTGCGTAGATCCTTCAGTTTTCTATCGCTGCCAACTGGTCTTCCGATGTGATTAAGGAGCACGCAGAGGCAGTGGCGTTAGTGGCTGTTGGTCGTTACTTAACAACCAGCTAACCACACTGCCAAGGCGGTCAACCTAAAATTCAGCTTTATCCGGTATAATTATCGTCCAGCAATAAGCAGTTTTATACGACTGTTGAAGGGGCAGCGCACTGTCTGAAATTTAGGACTATATCCTTACACAGTTTTATAACGGTTAGAAAAAGCTAGGAATATTTCTACTAAATAAAATTCTATTCTAAATAAAAGGGATCTATTTGATCTGTTTAGATACCAAAATCTAATAAAATTGATAGTACCTAGATTTCTTTGTCCTTGTAATGACATTAAAATATCTAAAATCCTGTATTTATATTGAATCATTCGTTCAAAATGGAACTATTTCCAAAACAAAACAGTTGTCAACAAATTCATGTCTGGACCGACAACTTGTATGTCTTTTATATTACTAATCAATATATCACTAGTAGAGTCATATGGTAAGTTAGTTAAAAGGCCTTCGGAAGTTTTGCAAATTGGTGATTTTATGGATTTTAATAAGACGAGATATTGAGGACGAATGTAATGCATTGTAGGAAACTAGGAATCGCATTATCACTTGCCAACAGATGGCATTTTATCCAATCGCTTCTGTACTTTAAAATAAAAATATTTTAGAGCATATAATTAGTTCTGTAAACTAAGATATGGTGAAAATTTTATTTGCTCTCAAAAAGGTTGTTGATGTATACTTCACTAAAATATTTCTCTAGATTATTTTACAAATATATAATATGGTTTTGTGAAACGAATATCTTCCTTTTAACATCTGCCAAGAGGTCAACATTGAAATCTATAAAATCACCAAATCACTTCAGAAATAGCGCTATCAATCCTGAATTATACGAATTTAGATTATATGTTTTAATGTGAAACCCTATAGAAGTGAGTTTCAAAGCACTATTTTAACCAAACAATTACGATTTTATTATTTCGGTGTTGTCTCCAAAGGCCAGGCTTCCATCATTTATCCTGTAGTCTGCAGATGACAGCAACACCTCCATCACCTGAAAATAATTATAATAATCGATCACTTTTTACAAAATTAACGGGACAGTTGAATAAATTCTGCCTTGTAAGACTTGTCAAGTCTACAAAGTCAAGTGATAACTAGTAGAAGATAATACATATAAAGAAACATTTCAGTTGTTTATTTACATTTTTTTAAATTTATGTATATATATGTCACATCGAAAAAGTCGGGAAAATTATTGTATTTTCTATGTAGGGTAGGTAAAAATAGAATATATGGATAAATTTATTTTATGCAGGCGAAGTTGCAGAAATGATTTTGTAAATGGTATTGTAATCGATACTGTTATTATATTTTGTGCTTTAAGAAGTTTAAGGGTATAGTAATTATCTAATATGGTACTGCCTCAAGTCCATCTCAGTCATCACAGCAAAATCGATTTTTAAATAGGAAGCCATTTATCTGACGAAGATATTTTTGACAGTAACGGACCTATTTTATTGCAGATAGGTATACTTACTAACCTCGGATTCAACTTATAACTGCATGTCTTTAATGAATTGTTTAAGTGTAACAACGTTTTACACTTAATATAGTATCCAATTTTAGCGGAATGGTGGTCAGATATCGATCTCAGGAAAGAAATTGATCGAACGCGAGATATTCACATAAGAGTGATTAGTGTAACAGACGCAAAATTGTAACAGCTCCGTCTCACAAGATCTTAACACGTATAAATACGTATGGCCTTTTCAGAGTCCAATTGGATAAAAATTATAATAATATTAATTTTGTTTGCAATCCTAGTCGATATTACATTAGAATTGGCAGTCGTTTTCTATTTCAGTCACGCATACCGCATGCCTTACAAATATCTAATTGTATGCATTTTTATTCAAATGGTAATAACTAATGTTTAAATAAAATATTTTAAATTTTTATCTATATATAAAAGTCTTAATTTTTTATAATCTTTTAAATTAAAAAAAATTATTAAATTATTAAAAAAGATATAATATCTTATGATCAAATAATATGATCAAATAGTTAAGTATAGAGATTTCATAATACACTTGCTTAAGTGGGAGAATAGTAAAATGAAAAGACGATAAAAGCGTTATTAAAGCTATTTTCTGTGATATTTTAAAATATTTATCTAAATAAAAATAATTTTAACGATTCTAATCTGCTAATAGTGAATGTATTATGAAGAACATTCGATGTTTCAAATGTTTCTCCAATAAATGGTATTCAACAATCTTTTGATTTAAAATGTGTAGCGGGGAGAGAATTTTATTACATTACGATGGGAAATTATATAAATAAAACAACATGAAGAAATTATAATTTTATTAACTTTGAAAATATTAAATAACCTTTTGCTCAAATTGGTGCCTTTTACATGTTCTGTATATGTTCTGTGTTGCTACGAAATGCATCATCATTAAACGAAAAGGAGAAAATAAAGATATAAGTAATCTCTTGGCTGATAATGCAAATATTGTGCACGTTCCACCTAGTTTATTGTATTGTTGAAGGTTTGTCGTTAGTTTTCCGCTTCTACTATTATTTGATTATATTCTAAGGTGACTTTCTCTATTAGCAATTATTAGAGACAGGCGTTATGACGCGACTCAATTAACCATAATTTTTTATCTTTAAATTGGCATATTTTAACTAATGAGTGCTATTTTTTATGGTATAGCGGACCGTTATCCGTTGAGCAGATGGGTCTCCTAAATTGTAAGAGACCAGTGCCGCCCATGTACAACCGCGCCACAGTCCCCGCATTGGTTGGGTTAACATTCACCAAGGTACATCAGCCATCACTCCAAGGGCAATTTCTGTCTAGTAGTATAATTATTTCAAGATTATATTTGAGAAAGAGTTCTAATAAATAATTAATTTTCTTTAACAGTTAAAAAGTAGGGTAAAATAATTCAGTAACAATATTTCCAGTTCACTATAAACATGAGTGGTAGATATTTGTGCGTTGTTGTAAAATGAGATTACTACATAGGGTTTCTTACACACCGCTATACTTGATCCACTGGCATACCAGCTTCTTTTATCCAATAATAAAAATGCAATGTTAAATATGGTTTACATTTTTTTAAACATACAACATACCCCATACTTTGAAAGAATTATGATAAAAAATACATTCCAAATGCTATCACTGCCTGTGGACCAATCAGTCTAACATTCGATGAAGGTTTGATATATGAAGTTTTTAATATTATGTAAACTAGAAAAGATAAAAACTATTTTGAATCTACATTAAATTCATTGGTTCACATTTGAGCTAAAGTAGTAACTATCAACAGTAGTCCGTTAACATGTCCGTTAACACTAAGATATGCTGATAATAGTTAATTAAAATTTATTATGCACAATTAATTGTGACATAGTGCTGTGAAAATATATCGATTTTACTGATGGCAGTTTAAGGTATATAATTAGTTATATATTGTAAGTATTAATAAATTATATTGCTTCGGCACGAATAGATTGCAACAATGTGCATCTAGGTATCTGGAACACGCCTGTATTTGTGGTCTGCAACTATAATTACAGTCAACATTTCTCGCCGTCAGCTGTTTGATCTCAACTTACGTCGACACATCGGGGATTAGAATTGACTTCGATCTATTGCTATTTAATTCGATTTTAACCGAAACCGTTTAATAAAAGATAAAGCAACTTTAAAAATTTTATAACAAACTCTTTTATATTATTATTTGAATGAAAAATTAAATCGTTTATAATTCAAGTAACTTAATGTTAAGAACCAATATCAATACGTTAGCAAATATCAAATTTAGCTCTTTTGATTAGAAAGTTTTTAAGAGTAGGTAAGTATTTAATCTATAACAAGGTTTTTATATGTATCAGATCTTCCGTTCACCAACTACAGTTTTAATGATATAATAAAATATAAATAAAACAAAGGAAATTAATAAAATCTGTATAATAAATAAACCATTTCAATATAAGAAGTCAAAAATGCTGGAAAAGTCACAAATAAATTATACACAAAATACAAAAAATATAACTTAAATAAGATTCATACACTAATAAATCAACACAAATAGAAAAAATCGTTTTCAAAATAATAAAAATACATTAAATAATAAAAGAGGTACATATAAAGAACAGTCATAAATAAATTAAACTAAAAGTCACTTAAGAGTTCGTAACGGTAAATAACTGGTTTGGTGTTCCCCGGTTGATCTGATGCGGTGCATCACACCCCTGGGTGTCGTACCAGATAGTGCATTTACAGTGTCAATTTTGCGAAAACGCAAATTTGTCCCGTGCTTTGCAAACACACTCCTGGCACGGACCCCGGGGCGTACAAACTTCAATACGAGGTTTCACTAGGCGCAACACTACACGTCTATGCGACACACGTCCTCCCCTTATCACTTAATGTCCTCTAGTTTTAATGGGTCACTATTTTAAAGCATGTATTAGTGCATTGATAAGTTACATTTGAGAATGACATCACGTCCCGGCCATTACTTTTCAGTAGCATTCGCTAATTAGTATTTCACTAACGCACCCATTGTCAGGCAAATTAATAATATAATATTGATGTTACATTAGTTATGCATTCACAGCGAATAGGCAGAGCTATGTTATGTTCGCCACGTTTCTGCTCGCAATTGTAGACGCCTTAATCTTCAACGGACGTGTATATTTGAAAGTTTGTTTTTGGAAAGTTTAGAGAGCGAGAGCGTGACATTTAAACATACGTTGCTTTAAAAGTGATTTGATGCTTTTCAGTTTTATACGATTACTTTCGCAATTATGGACCATCGTTTTCTACAGCATTAATCTAAGAATACACATATGTGTGGTAGGTATCTATAATGATCATAATTATTGAAGCAAAAACAGAACATGTAGTATTTATTATATCTAGGCATACTTAGTCATGATGATATCATTTCAACGCAAATTGCAATGAAATACACTATGGGGAAAACGCTTTGTGGAATTACTTATATACGTTATGCAACTTAGTGTAAGACCAAGATTATCTTCAATGACACTTCCATTATATTCCGAGATAATTTTTTAATCATTGTCAAATAAAGACTTCTAGAGTAATGTAATTATATATCTATACCCAAATACGTAATTATAATGTGTCCAACAATTACTCTGACTTAGTTCTGACGTATATATATGGAAATTATATGCGAGTTCCACGTGTACTTTAAAGTATACAAATATGATAAGCGCAAAGACGCGTAAATGATTAATGCGTAATAATTGCGACAACGATGCATTTCTGTCAAAAAAAGAAAGTTGGGACAGACTAATCTGAATAACATTGTTTTTTTTGGATTCCTATATATTTTCTATTACGTATCATTGGGATAACCCTGGACTTCTTAACGATGTATATTATAATTTGAGAAGATATTATCAATTTAAAATGTGACCTACTAAAATACCAACGGATAGAAGTTGGCTAATCAATTACGTCATAACGAACAAACATTGATGACATTTGGTGTCAAGATTAGTTGTTTTCTGCCAGGAAGAAGTTAGGGAAAGAGCAAAATTATTTGTATTTATTATACAAATAATATATTATTTATTTATTATTATATTTGTATTTAGAGAGATTTATATGAAAAGTTTATTCCAAGCCTCGACTACGGATACGTTTGGATGAAATTTCAATAAGTCAATATTACTAAATGTGTTTTTAAACTATAAAAATAAGCTATTAATGGAATATCGAGTGTACGTTATAATTATAAGGAGGTAAGGTTGAAATTCGCTTGGTTTTAGTTAAAACAAAGGTGAGCGTAAGTAGGCCACGCTTGCGACCTTGTAGACTCTGACATAGCCCTATTGGATAAAATAATAGATTTATAACATTCTATAAATCCATCTCATAACCGCGAAACGGAAATATAAATACCAAAAGTAACTATTCTATAATACACAGAAAGTTTGAATAAGTCTTTAAAAATATATGGCAAGGTAATTTAGTTGTTTTAAATAAAATATAATCATAATTATTTATCTAAATAACAAACAGAACAGAGAACAAGTGTATCTTTCTATCAAATTGAAAAAAGATCTATTTGAAAAATTGTAAGATTAGAACGATTTCCTCTTACTCAGTTACTTTTTTATTCTTTCCGAGCAACAAACCTTTCCTTCAGCTATGACTTGTATTTGATCTCTACTCTTTAGTTCAACTCTACAGCAAAGTAGCAATGCGTTACTTAGTTGATATCCAGGTCTCCGATGATCTATCTGACCTGCAAAAGAACAGTCAAAGCCGCCTACGCGCTGCACCGGTGCAAGAATGACGCATTGATATATTACGTCCTGTTGCATTTGCTCCAATTATTCGTTTGGCGTATACCGTTCATCATTGAGATTCCAAGATTACATAAATAACAAGCGATACTTCGGCTAGCAGTTAATTTTAACAAGATCTATCAATTTGTAACTGCATCTGCTCCCAATAAGAATGTAGGACAAATAATTGTTAGCTCTGCGCCAGATAAGCTGCATTGTGCAACAGAACACGAGGCACATGATAAATTATGGCTTGATTGCCATTGTACACACTATTAAAACGTCCTTGAATGCATGGATATAGGCTGCTGCGACTATACGCGTGGGACCATTCAACAATGATTGTAACACGACATATCAGTTTGCTAACCATTCACTATATAGAGAGGACTATATAAACATCGATTTAAAAGGCATATTCGAAAGTCCGGTACAGTATTGCTCGCGATTTACAAACTGAACGATTTCAGGAAACCTACACGGTCCGAAGAACACTTTCCGTCCGTTAAAAAAAACTAAATTATTACAGCGTTTCACAAGCCGAATGATCATTTGTTAGTTACATTCATACTGGCGCATGTAATAGTAAATTAGACTTTCTAATTTAAGAACTGTTCAATTTATTATTCACGGGTCGTTGACGAAGAAAGGGGCTGGTGGGCACACGGGACAGCGTGCTTTTGCACGTGCCTTAGCTAGCACCAGCGCTGAAGGGTTGACACAATACGGGACCGAGGTCTTATCTATCTAGTTTAAAATAATCCTACTGTAGGCGTAGGACTTGCGCAACACAACTCAACGTTCTAGAAGCGACACTGCACGACACTGGGCACTCGACTGGGCACTCGAGCGGGACGACGGGCGTGTGGAAGCGGCGCGCGCGCCCGCCTCACTGCGGCTCGTTCCACTTTTCCTTCCGGCGCGGCCGCGAACGCCTGCGAGTTGGCATCGGCGCGCCTTGCATAACCGCCGGTTTCGCAAAGACACTGCAGCGAGCCGGCTCCAGCAACGCGGCTCTGCCAACGGGGCCGAGTTGTCGCAACGATCTGTGGCCACCTGTCGCGCCGCTCTGCAGTTTCTCTGCATCATATCGCGCTTACTTTCCATCGCTTGTATACGTAACCACTGGACTCAATACTGTATTAACGCACGCATTATAATACCAATCTAGATGCATCAGTAACTAGGTACACTCTGCTATTTCTATATCGGGAAGGTTACTCTAGACCTGAATATAATGTTCTAACATATAACGCTAAAATAGTACATACAACACAGTGCGTAAGGTATGTAGAATAATGTCGCCACGGGCCTCGAGCTCCGCAAATAGATGCTCCATTTCGACGGCCAACTCACGCCGATATGCGAAAATATCGCAAAACAAAACAGATTTAAACAAAAAATTAACCTTAAGTAACCTAAGGAAAGTGGGATACCGTACACTCTCAGATCTAGGCATCATATGAAGTATTGGAACACGACCAGCGACCTCGATCGCGTAGTGATGAACTAATAAACCATAGAATAATGTGAATTTGTTCAAGGTCGGCTGACTCACAAGTGTATCCCGCCAGCTCAGAGATCTGCGCATGCACTTCAGCTCAAACAAACACACCGAACGTATTGCACTCGCGTCTAATATTAGAACTCAATGGCTAATAATTTTATTTACATTTCTTAGTTTTCTTTATTCAATCGGTTTCTACGACGTTGCAATTATATTTTAACTATAATTTTTATGATCACGAAACTGTTACGTTTCAATTGTTGGACAAGCCGCTGCATATAAAGTACAATTTTGTTACTATTTTTTTTATAAACAATTCTTTATACAATTATTTCATTTCAATAATTAGTGTGTATTAACACTGAAACCACATCTTTCTAATGTCAACCAGATCTGTTGAACTAAACTTGTATGATTAGCTAATATGAATCTCTTGAGATTTATTTGAAGAAAATTCTACTTTTAACATTTTATAAAAACTTAATAAAACATGGTAATGTAAAGATTAGTTTCATTATATAAAGTGCCACAACAAATCATATATGATTTTTATTTCTGTGTATACAAAATAATGATTTAATTTTTATTCGTAATAATTAAGAATGATCGTTCGCTAAAAATTATACTTTTTATTTTTTTATCTTACAGTTGCATATATACACTCGCGGCGATTCACACTAACCTGGCATAACTTCTTCGACTTCTATTCATATATCAAACCTGATATTATGGACATTAATAAAAAGATAACAAAAGGTTAAGAAATGACAAAACGACTTGACGAAACTAGGCAATATATCAAAGATATAGTAATACTCATTAAAAGGAATGTTCGTTTATTGAACGTCTATTGCCAATAAAGATGACTTCCTGCCAAGCGCGCGGGACGAGGGAGGCTGGCATGATGCCCAAGGACGCAGCTAGGTAACCTAGGACAAGCGGTCAGGGTCGCTTTTACCTTAATATTACATTTAGTGCTATTGTAATAGTTGAAGGACGTTTATGTTCACATTAAAATTAAATTTATTTATGAGAGCATAGAACTCTGCAAATGCGAGGTATTAGAAGCGGATTAAACTATTTCATCGCAATTTAATCCAAAAATTGATGAAGGACGTGGAAAATAATCTCACGAACATAATATAGTGTGATAAAATATTTTCATGCTAACGGAAACTGATGGCTATTACTGCTTAGACAGGTATAGCGCTAGCGAATAATCGTCTGATCGCACATATGAATCGTTGGCTATGGGAAAAGAAAGGAATGACCTCAAAGCACAGTGCTACCGAAGGTTTGTTGTCACTACATTCCACAGGTTACCGCCTGTTGCACGCCCGTACCAAACTAATTTACATGACGGCTTCAAATAAGAATCGCCTAACATTTATTTATGATTCTTATTGATATAAGGTTATTTACAAAAGATAAGTTTTTCGGCTTTTCTCATCAAATTCAAAGTTTGATTATCTGTTATTTTAAGATATATTTTTTAAGAATTTTACACTATTACAGCTTTGTCCATTGAAACAGTAATCACGTTAAATTCGAAGTAATTACGCATAAGGAAGCCGAATTGAAATTCTTTTAGCTTTCTACAGATTTGGTGCAAAAAAGGTAATGACATCGCATGTATCGGCGAGGCGTATCACGAATTACAATTGCGAGTTACGACATTTAGAAAGTCGAGCCACGGTCAATGGACCCGCCAGTGAAAGTCGTGTGTTATGCGTTTCGTAACCGTGATGCTCGAATACAAGTTCCCAAGATGAAAGTGATAGCTGTCCATGTTTTGGAAACGAGTGTGCCAAACGCAACTAGAAATATTGGCAAAGGGCAAACGGTCAAGGGAGTGTGTGGACAAAGCGACGGTTGTGTAATTATGGGTAATCCCGCTATGTTTTTGCTTGAACCTCAAAGATATGGGTAGAAATCAAATCGATGGAAATGGAATCAATGGGTGGAAAATTCAAATTTATAAAAGGAAAAGATTAGAATATAATCCAAATTTGGAAAAGAGTTTGACACATTAAGATAATCATAACTAATTCTATTTACACAGTCCATAATATGTGGTACCTCACGTTATGTATCCAATCGATAAGCAATTACAAAGCTAGCCCGGGAGGTCCTCGGACTTGCGCATCACAGTCCTACATTTTCAACCCTCTCCTCCCCCTGTAGGCTGCGACCTTCAGGGCTGCATCCCTGGCCAATTGCCAGCTGCAGTATCTCTCACAACATCTTAAATAATGAGCACAAATTCGTAACGCATCAGACCTTGCATAACACGACAACTGCATCGGCAAATCTGATCAAAGCAACACAGATGTTATTTTAATCATTGTAATTAGATATCAATCCTCTTGTGTGGCACAGATAGGCCAGATACAACAAAACCGATCAACAATATTGATTCTAGACCTTGAGTTAAATACAATACCTTACGCACTGTAACGAATTAAAGACGGTAAATCTAAACTTAGCGTGGCATAGACTGGTTTAGTGCAACGTAGGCGCGGAATGTGAATGGTGAAAGTGGTCGCGTCCGTTGAGAAAAAGAGTTTTCCACGCGGTTTCACCTCGCGCAACAGGTGCGTTAACACTTCGATCGTTAGAAAATATTAACAGAACAAATTAAAACCACGTATGTGTATAGCAAAGTGTATGGGGGCGTAAACTGACATCGGTTTGAAACGCGCGCGCTATCCGAAGTGCGGAGAACGACTGTGGCGATCGAGGTGCACCGAAATAACTGCTAGATGCAGCCGGGCCGCTCGATGCACCCCCTCCCGCCCTCCAGGTCACGGTTGCAGGTCGTCATGGCGATGCGGAGAGCGCTATCGAAGCCTCTATCGATCCAGCTGTTGCTACATGGCTCCTGATGTCCTTGAACTTTTCCCCTTTAAGCTCTGCGGACGTGCAACCGACGCCTTTGTTTGCATGTGTACCGAATATGATTAAACAAAATGACCATAATTTTTTGAAATCCCTTATATGTGAATAAAAATATAATAAACTATATAATATATATATATATATATATATATAATTTAATAAACTAGCCGCTTATATCTTGGTAGTAGATAATAAAATCCACCCAGAAAGAATCATTTTCTTTGGCACGTTGCTTAATACATAATTTAAAAATGTTTTTTACAGTCTAGTTTCAAAAAGGGAAACTTATATCAAAAATTGTTTATATACGCAATAAACACAATTTATATTCCACAATCAAGTAAGGAGTTTGTTCAGGTAGTTATTATATATGTATTGTACTACAATCATGTAATACTATAGACACATAATACATTTTTAAAAAACACGAAGATATTACGTTAGAATTACAGTTATTTTTTATCAGTATTACGCAGTGTCAAGTGTTAAAATCTGCTACGAGCTACGCCGTAGCATCCCTGAAAAGTGTTAACATATCCATTAATATTTTATAAAAATATTTAAGTTATTAATTTAAAGTTAATCTTTTTATATACATGATTGAGATTTATATCTGTATAACTAAATTTTTCAAAATAATGACTCATGTATTCTATTGATTAATAATATATGTATATTGAGAACGAATACTGCGCAACAAGGAAGAAACATATATATTTTTTATGGTATAGCAGACAACGGAATAGGTGGGCCTCCAATATGGTAAGAGAACACCGCCGCCCATGGACAACAACGTCACAGTCCGCGCATTGGTTGTGTTGCAGACTTTTTACGCCACTTAAGCGGCATTTTTAAATGCCACCGATATCCTCATTCACTCAGCGAAACATACTAGAAGTACTGTTTTAAGTAAAACTCCCATTTCACACTGAATATTCTGTGAGCCCGTGGTGTCGCTTCGGACGAGCCTAATTAGTGCGTCTGCATATGCTTCAGCATGGCTCTCCTACGGATGAAAAATTTAAACGAGCAATATAAAAACGGATATAACAGTTTGGTCACCTCGACCTGCCCTTGCCGCAAATTCGTTTATGCAAGCAAGGGCTGTGCCAGCGACACTTGGCATGCAAGAAACCAACACATGCATGCCAATTGTGCTCAGTGAGCCCCCAGCCAAAGTTATTTAGACTCAAAGGCGCCAAGACACTTGCATACATATCAACTGTCGATAATTCATTTTATTAATATTTTCAATACAATAGCAATGGATACAAAGAATTTGATTAAATGGAAAAACTATTTATCATTGATATATTTCAGTTACATTCAAACTTACATTAGATTACAATATTTATATCAACTTGAAGCGATAAATGTGTTACGGCTTCTCATAACAACTTTCACTAGAATCTGTTAAGCGAAGATAGGTTCTCGTTCTAATGACGTTTTTATTTATTTTCACCGGCCAGCTCCTCTTATTGCCATAGTGCCATAGCACTATCGATTTATGATATTAATATATATTTATCAATATGGGTAAATAGAAAAACTGAAATTTCACTTATAACATTATATGTTCAGTAGTTATATTTACTAGAAGTATTAAAATTCACTAAAAAACATTATTAAACAATTTGTTTAAAATTGTTAGAGTTTGATATTCTGATTTTATGAAAATGCATTCATTTCGAATAAATATTTTAATCTACTTAAATACTTACTCTTCTAAAATTTAAAATATTTGATAAATATATAACTATCCCATTTAGTAAAAAAATATGTAATGAAGAGCTTTTTTTTAAATAAGATAAATCCGATTACGTTAGTCAAAAGCAAAAGAAAAGCAAAGTGTACTTCATTTCGCTTGTTTGACACAAATCCTCATTTTGGACTGCCTCAATCGGATAAAAATATTCTTTCTCAAGTACGTATGTTTACTTTCTCCCGTGAATAACGGCATTTTCGCTTTGCTACTGCGTGCAAATTTCTTGTTATTGTACGAGTTTATT
>DWCF01005750.1:0-13597 GCA_018230265.1 Delias oraia
CCTATTAGAAGGCGTAGGTACAACAAAATCGGTTCACTACAGTCAATTAAATTGTTATTGCGATACTTACCCACAAAATCATTTGAAGTCACCGCCACAAAATTGCAATAAACAAAATTGTTAATTAACAAAGTTGTCGATCTATTAAAGTTTTCGTCATTAATTGAACCTCAAGTATGTTACAAATATTTGCAAAATTGCAATTTTTAAAGACGCAATTTCAGTGGTTATAGTTTAAGTTTTTTAAAGAACTGGAAATGTTTACGAGATAAATTAAAATCAATAAGCCTAATAGAAATATAAAATATGAATATTTACGATGTATTAATGTTAATTTTAAGCAATTTTAGCTCATTCTCAGATTAATTATTGTAATCCAGTTTTAATAGGACTTTTTGATTTCGAAATACCACAGCTATTAGGCAACAATTTTATGTCTCAAAATTTGGAATTTTAAAACTAGTTAATACATCATTGATGATTTTATTTTATATTGAATATGGATACATAAATTAATTAAATTATGAGCTTGATTCAGAACGCTTAGAAGTTTAAATTTTAGCAGGTAGGTAGTAGATACGTTATATAGGGGACAACTATAATTGTAGTGTCTTTAAAGTAACTATGTAGGTGAATTTAACCTGTCTGACAAAATGTACGCTCATGTATACTATTATTATTCTTAAGATTTAATAGAAACCAGTTAAGAAACTTTATTATAACGCCATCTGTTAGAATCTTATAGGACTAACAGACGGGTGTCTGTTCGATAGATTATTAATCATAGCTCTTGGTCAATAAACAGATACATCGAAATATTTTAATGTTTGGTGAAACTGTAATGTATAAAACTTTATTAAAATCAATTCAGTAGTTTAGCAGCTCAATGCGGATTAAAAATTGTACAGGGATGGCTTGCACTATCGTCATAGAAAAATTTATCTAAGCTAGTAGTATAGCATTAGAACTATGTTAAACAGACTGATGTTGAATGTAAGTAAGAATAAATAAAACACAACACTCGTATAAACATATTTTAATTTTGACACCGTCAATGATACATAGTCTTAATTTTTAATTTAATAAACATTTAATGAATAATATAATGGAATGATAGATTTAGTGAATGTTCCCAAAAACCCAAAAAGTGATTCGAAACGGTTTATTAATATGTACTGTGTATTATGGAATTTCAATACAGAAAGAGGTTATTTTTATAAAATATTCCTTTTAATTTGACTGTATTATGTATCGATTGACTTAAATGGATCTCAATGTTTGTATATTATGCTAAAATATGGTATCTGAACTGCCGGAGGCCATTTGAATTTTATTACTGATTTGTAAAGAATGGCCCAGCGAAACAGAAAGCTGTGACGCCCCATATTACAAATTATTTAATAATCTAACATTACAAAAGATAATTAGTTTGTTAATCGCACATTAACTAAATAATCAATCTCTGCCGAATTATTTGATGCTTTAAATATATTTTTAAAAATTGGATTCCACTTTACCATACCACGGTATGGTATAAACACAGTATTCAATGACTTACCATAAACAAGATTATTATTTTAAACATTTCAATTATTCGAAATTTCTGTGACAACATATTTAATGTCATAGACATTTCACTATGTAGCAAAAGCAAATAGTGTTTATTATCACATTTGCCATATTCACATGCTGACATTACATTATTTATTATGGAATATTATATTTATTATGGCCTGATTGATTATGGAATGAAGTTAAACTTACGACAATTCAGAGAATTTTAAATATCGGGACAATTTAACAAGCTACAGCTCAATTTTTGTTATTTTTTCTAGATACTACTTTACGCCGATGATTTCTGTTAAGAGTTGTGGTCACTTAAAAAAAAAGGCCTTGACGGCTCTTCAAGCAAAAGGGGAGGTGCGTGCCTTGTGGAAACAGCGGTGATTGGGACAAAAACAGGTACCGGTAATAGAACTCGGCCTTTGGTGTTGCAATGGTGGGGTGTGGCTGGGCGCACCTCGCGGGCCATTTGTTTGCTAAGAATGTTTTTATGTACGTATCTAGGTACGAGTCTTCAGAAAAAGGGGCTTTATTTTTTATTTTTAATTCAGTACATATTAATATACAGTCGTATCAAAACATTCTTAAATCTAGTAGCCCAGCACAACGGTGACTAGCATTTCTGACATTTAAATAAATATTAAGCCATTCATAAAATATATCAACGCGTTACTTAGCCGTCTGTCGTCCTTAAAAAAAAACAATTTATAGCTTTTTGTAATCACCCAATCTACCACTCACATGTCATCTTTACAAAGTTGCTTACTTAGTACTTACAAGTCTACAAAGCTTTAGATTGGATTTGTGCAAATAGCTATAAATATTAAAAGCAAGTAATTTGTTGTTCTACTTCCTGTGACCTTTCTTGGCATTGACACGAACAGTTTTTATTGAATAAAGTAAGAAGTGTGAAAAAAACAGCGCGTCATAGAAAACTTACGACGCCAGCGTTGATGCGACGACAGACAGATTAAAACGTATTCCAAAACGTCAAAATTGACAACTGGACTATCTATCAAATCTGTTATCTATGCAGTTGACAGCTGACAGCACTCCGATTAATCGTACTGACAGTTTGGAATACGCTACTAAAGAACTAGCAAATAGGAATGATTAATATATCCTTAATCTAGCGGGGTTATGAACCGCGCACTTATTCTTAACATTCTACGAAATACTATAGTGATTAACACGTGATCGTATGAGGCACAGTATCTAGTCATTTCTATTGATAACATGGACTTGCCATAAATTCAAACGTAAGCTTAACACAGAAAATTCAATTTTTTTTAAAAAACTGCAAATATGGCAGATCCATGTCTTATTTTGTGACATCTACCCCTCCTAAAAACGGATAACTTTAATTGGTCTATGAGCTACTTTTTAAGTCACAAGATTAAATAAATAGTTTTTTTTTGGTAACTTAATACTTAAAATGGCTGAAAACCAATGTACAGTGTTCAAATCATAAAAACAGCTCGAAGAATTCACTTTTATTAGGCCATTTGAATAAATTAAATGTTCATTAATTTAACATAATATGTACTTTGCTCTAGTATTTTGGTTACATTTTTTTTTCAATTGCAGTATGACTCGGTGTTCAGGTGTTGGGTACTAAGATATTGCGATCCCCATAATTTGTTACACTGTCACAGTTCATACATAAAATTAAACGCATTTTAGCATCAGCTTAAAAAATACACACGTCACAAAGGAAATATTGAATTTGTCTCAAAGTGATATCTCAAAGTAAAAGTCCACAGGATTCTAACGAATATTCATAATGCGTTGAATGAAAAACAACGAAATTATCTTTTAAACGAACTCCAAGTCGGGTTCAAGAAAATACAGTTGTTCAGCAATTTATGTAATCTGCAAAGATAATTCGATTTTGTAAGCATAGACCCAAATCATGCTAATACTTTAATACCAACCACTCCTACGTGTCGCGGTTTAAACCATTTTGTCGTATATACAAATAACTATCATGCGCCATGCTCCTCAATAATATATAACCCAATATCTACGAATTTTGATATTAGTTAACGTTTCACGCTCACCGCCATCTAGCGGCCGAGATTGACAACCGCAAGATAGTTCGGAACGCAGCATTCCTTCAATACACGCCCATCTGTCTCAATACCAAGTCTTTCATATTTATTTATGTTACATCGTCACATGCTTAGCTTTTAGTTTTAGCAATCATTTGAAAAAATTGTATCGTCAACGCTAAGGGTTTAGTGCCTACGACCTACGTTATACCGAAGTTCATACAAGATTAGCAAAGTCTGTGTGTATCCATAAAAACACAAAATGAACCAATAAGCCTCTTTTAACCATATAAAGTTTTATCTTATTTAAATAGATTGCATAATTTGCAGCGATAAAACATTTTCCAACTAAAACAGACTCATTGAGTTATTTTAGCTTTATACAAAACACTGACTACAGAATAAATAAGACAATTATTTATACGATTGACGAAAAATTGTAAATAAATATTATTGTAAACAAGATAATTTATATATTAAGTAAATAAATTCCACAGCATCCAGCCACGATTAAGAATAGAAATGAAATAATTTGAAAACATTTCATATAAGTTTTATATTGTGTATTGTATAACCACAGTTGCTGTAGACAGGAGCTCATTAAGAGATCGAATCGTATTTACATAAATTTATACTAAAACACTGAGAACTTTCTTATTGTCAAACGATTTTAAGTAAAAAAATTTTTTGCAAAGAATTATTTAGTCAGAAATAAGGTCTTCAATCTATTATAAGATTATCAAAGCTTTAAAATTCTGTTAAGTCTGTTAAAATTATAGATCCTAGTAATTTCGAGTGTCAGAAAAAGATTATCAGTTGCATGATGTTTGAGCTTTGATAGAATGCCGACACTTTTTACGACAATTTTATCGAACAAAGCGCAATTCTGAATCCGTTCGCAGAGTTTTAGTATCGTTTTTAGTAATTCAACATTGAATATTCATACTATAAGGTAATAACATTTAATTTGGACTATGATCCAAATGCCTTAACCACAAACCGAATAGCAGACGTAATAGATGCATAATGCATGTATACATTTCACTTTCATTCATATTGTTACTTTCGTCCCAGCGCGAGATTTTTCTCGCACAATCCATATAATATACCACTTTGATAAATAATTGATTTATACTACCCAGGAATGGTTTCCTTGTGCCGCTATCGCAGCAAATGCGACAGTTGCATTGCACTAAATTAGTAGTGTCGATCGGGGGCAGATTTGTATCTAACTCTATACTGATTTTCTTCAAGCGATTGGCATCCTTTATAACAACTGTGGGAACATCCTGTCGTTTGAGGCGTTTCAGCGACGAAAAGCTCGCTTTCAGTTTACGGAGGTTCGATATGCTTCGGTCAGCGCTATCAATGTTCTCATAGCTATCTATCAGCGGTACATTCATTTGCAGCGCATCCGTCGAAGTGCATCGCGAAGGCGTCTTTGCGTTCAGCACAGCAATGTCGTTACAACTCTTCACGTGTGACAAATTTTGTCGTATCAAAACCAGTTTCCTCAAATTGTTACTCGACTTCTCTTGCCACTCGTTTGTGGTCACGCCCAATCTTCTTTGGCGCACTTTAGTTTCCTCTCTCTCTTGTACATCTTCAGATATATTCGTCAGGGTCATACGTAGTCCCGTGTATTCCTCCTCTTCGAGATTATCAATATAACTTTTGGCCGATTCTTTGTTATCGTCGAAGTTTTTAAATGAAAACGTCTTCTGCAACTTTTTCACTTGCGGCGATATATTCACGCTGTCCTTTCCCAATTCAATGCCCTTATAGCTCTCTCTGAGCGCTGATAGCGCGAGGCTATTGCCATAGATCGAATTCGTTACATCTAGCGATACGTGTCTGTTTTTCTTCTTCGAGGGAGCGGGCAAGTCTTCAAAGCTTCTATACTGCTCGAGTCGTAATTCCGAGCTTGGCTCTTCATAGTCAACGGACCATGTAGACGATGAGGAGTCGCTGCCAGACCAGGAACCTAGTGTTTGAAGGTAATTGACAATGTCGAGGCCGCAATCCAGGGATATGGACCTCTGCAGGGGTATATCGTGGTCGAACTTAAAGAACACTTCGTCTTCTTCGTCGTTCCTCTCATCGAATTGTCCAAGCCAGGTGTCGACTTCGCGATTGTTAAGATTGAGACTGAGCTCCTGTCTGAGGTCGGTGTAAGCGTGTTTGATCTCTGAGTGGCGCCTGAGTTTGTGTGTGTTCTGTGGATGGGAGGTGGGGTCGGAGAACCTACGCGGGGGCGGAGGCGGCGCCGGCAGACGCGGTAAGTTTGCCGCCAAGCGAGCGCGCCCGCCGGGGGAACGGGCCCACGGCGATATCAGACTCAGCAAAGAGCTTGCGAAAACTGTGGGACGATACAATCCTCTCAATACACACCCTCTCTACGTAGCACAATACGCCTGCTGTCTATGAAAACTGATATTTTCATACAAAACATACAATCCCATACAAAAACACCGAAAACGATGCACAAAATGGCATTTACCTTGAATAACAACAAACATTACTACAAATTTTGGTTAAGTCCACTTCATAGACAGCAGGTACTAAGTAGTGTCAATGAAGAATTCAGTAGTAATATAACATTTATCACTGACACCACATACTAGCAAACAGATTCATTAATTAAATTGAGCTGAAGTATAAAAATAGAGTATCGTAAACAAATCAGTCCATGTTAAAATCACCTTAGAAATGTGCTTCTAATATGAAAACTACTGTAAAAACGCATTAATAAGCACCGCATTAACTAAAAAGTGCATGATATACTTTCTTAAGACTTGTTCCGGATTGAAATATTTGATAATAATCAAAGACATATAGGCATTAAAAACAACATCAACATAATAATAATAATATAAATAAAAATAATAAAATAAATAATAATTGTCGTTTTTTTTTTCAATTTTGTCGTCTATATTTATAATGATATTCATACTTTGTCGGTAAAATGACAAATATCAGCGATTTGTTACAGTAAAATTTACATTTACGAGTTTCAAATTAATATATCAACCCAGAGATAGTCAAAAAAACTCCAATATTGAACTTCCAAAAGACCAAGATTACATCGTGGATTATCAATGAGGTGCTTTGTACCTTCTCAGTTAATACCAGGGGCCGAAAGAGATCCTTGGAGGTGGCGATCGTCTGCCCTCAGCGCGCCATGTCGCCAGCCAAAACCTAACCATAACGCAATATGTAGGATGGGGTAAAAACAGCAAATAATTACCGAAGCGAAATAAATACAACATATATATGACATACATTTAGTGAAATTACATGTAATTAAATATGGGATTGTTGAAATGAAGACGATAATGGTATTCAAAACAAATGAATTGCGTTATTTTTTAAATTAAACTTGATAGAAATGCAGAATCAATGAATATGATGAGGATGAAATACAAAATTTAAATGACAAAATATAAGTGAAAAGAAATTTTAAAATTAATATAAAGAGAGATTTCGTATGTATAATGTCGATGGGAAAATAATATAACACTTTACCAATAAATATACGGGATTGAAGGATCTAGAATAGAATAAAATAGGGTAGTTGGACAAAGCGCGAAGCGATTGGTGTAATAATACTTGTTCCATGCCATTCCGTGCGGCCGTGCTACTGTTACCGCGGCTGTGATCTCTTTCGGCCCTGGTATCATTATTTCAACAATAAAAACCTAAAAAGATAATACAATTTTGAAACATAGAGCCAAATTCAAAGCGAGAGATAAATTTTTGCACCTTTGTACGTTAACATTGCAATATATTACAACAGCACTCACTATATTCTTGCACATGATTGAATCGCGCGCGTTCACATTGCGACGATTCATTGTCACTTATTATAAGATATTAAAATACTACTATTTATTATTGTCATATAAATACTTTAATTAATTCAATTTAATTGTGTTTTTATATAATTTATGCCATACAGTGTCTCTCTATAAGTCATAATCAAATTAAACATGCATTACATTGAAATTCAAAAGCATTTATTCAATCTATTATAGTAAAGCTACCATTGGTTCGGAAGATATACCTCTACGAGAAGAACCAACAAGAAACTCGTAGGGTTTCATTTTTTTTATCATCAAATTTACAATAATCGATTTATTAAGTAATTGGCTAATCTAAAGGGTGCTAGTTGGTGCATTTAGCACAGATGCTGCGCGATTAAAACTAGTAATAAGATGAACGTACAAAGATGCCATATAATCTAAAACATTACTCATGCTCACTACGACCCAAAGAGACAATGAACCAGAACCAAAACCTTAGGGTTACTTTATTTTGTATCACAATTACATAGAAGGGAGACAAATGCACAATCAACACAACGTATGAAGGATGAATACACATATTATAAAACTGCGTACGAGGCGCAATGAATTTGTGTACGTTTCGCAAAGAGATTATGAACAAATCTTATTATAAAATTGTAGAATAAAATGTAATGTATTAAAGTAACATATATGAAGAAGAAAGTAAGAAGAAATTAAAATGTCATTATCTCTTTTCCAACTGCACAGCGTGTAACATAAATAAAGACAGTGAAAAGCAATATAAGAATAGAAAATAAATACAAACATAGATTTATTTTAAATATTCCTACCGTATTTAGTACATACAATAAATATATATATATTATATATAAATATATATATTTTATTAATTGCTATGCTCTGGGATTCTAAACAGAATCGTGGCGTTTAACGCTAAGTAGTTCGGGACATAGTCTACATATCGTTGTCACAATGGGACATTAAAAAAGACTGTATATAAATATAATATTACTTGAAAGTTAGTTTGATTTAGTATAAAAGCACCCGAGTCACATGCGAACATGAAGAAATATTGCGCAGCCATGCATCAGACATATAATTAAGTATATGATTATTAACCCCTAGCACCCTACCTATAAAGCAGAAAAACGGAAGTTTTCTTTAGGTCATTGTATTTTCTTCTCTTTAACAATTATTGTTTTTTACTTTAAAACATAAACAACCAATTCAAAAAATAAAAACCAAAAAATAACAGAATGATATGCTTTAAAAAAATTAAATTTATACATCTAGTACTACAACAGTAATACAATTCTTTGAATACTGCTTCATAAGTTATGGTTTGAATTATAAAATTTTCATTCTCCTTAATGTGACATAAGCTTTTAAATATAAATCCAATGAGCATGCATACGTAGACCAAATCATTAAATAATCTGAGACTATACTTAGAACCTACAATTCAAAATTTTAAAAATTGATAAAATTCTTAAAATTATGTTTAAACTACGGGCCTAAGTATGTCTTATTTATATTCAAAATTGTAATTAAATACAGTTTTTTTCTATATATTTAAGACTGAAAAACAAAAACACCGGCATTAAAAACATCAAACTAGTTTAGATAGAGTTTGAAAAGAATGTTGTTGTGAGTTCGATTCCCGTGGGACTATGTTTCATATTAAAGTAATCTTAATACAAACTAAAACATGAAAATATATTACAACACTAAATTTTCGCGCGGTCTTCGATAAACTCAAAGAAATGTTTATGTAAGCTTTCAGCGGTAAAAAACCTATCAAGACTCTAATTGAATCTTGATTGAAGTGAAGCCGGGTGGAACCATTTTACACTTGCGTACGGCACCATCTATCGGTGCGGAACTAAACTGTATTTAATTTCAAAGACTTGTGTTTCGCAGTTTCGTTTTTTATCAATTGTTTATAAACGAAAATGTTCGCACAATTTCAATTTGTTTACGGATTATTAGTGAAATGTATACTCACAACTTCCTTATGCCGCTGTTACGTTTCCATGGCGCGTCGTCCGGTTCCGCGGGCAGAGGGCCTTGGACTGGCGCCTCATCCTCTTCAGGTATTGTGCTGCTTAGAGACGGCGATGTGTCTGAGCCGCTGCTGAAACAGTGCGTTAAAGACTGAAGTTCTGTTGTCGTTTTTCTTTAAGCCGCTTGAGTACTATAATAAGGACCTCCGATTTGGTCACTCAATACTGTTTGACTGTGTAAACCCGTGGTACCTATCACTTTGAACGAGCTGGCCCAATGTGCTTCAGTATAAAAACACTCGCCCGGACACTGTCAAGCCCTTACAGAGACCGAATAAATTATAAATAAAATTACAATTGTCCGGAGCGGGATTCGAACCCGATACCTATCGCTTCACGGTACACTTATAAAACCGTCAAGCTATGAGGATCTCAGAAAACGAAACGTTCGAATCCTTTGACAGATTACCTATCGGGTTGCGGCTCAATCTGCAACGCTTGCAATTGCTCTTCAACTCGGTTCAGTTTCAACTTTAACTCATTGCGCTCATGGAGAATCGCGCGCAGCTCCCGAACGCTGAATGTCGGCTTCGAAGACTGGTCCTCGTCGTCGGTGCCCTCGGAGAAATTGACACCGCAAGTTGCGCACTTCTAAAACACGAAACACATTTAAAATAAAAAATCATGTTATGATGCGAAAATATTTTACCACCAATTCTCGCGGCAACTCTGAGAAAAACTAACAAGAAACTAAGAGGAAATCCATTTATAAATAAATGATTTTATTACAGTTATATCAGTATTATTTCAAAGCAACTAACTCGCAGGCAGTAAAGTTTCAAACTCAAAAGCATTTATTCGAATAGGGCCCCATAACGGGCACTTTTGTAAGTCAATTTACAGGAGTAAAACTACCATTGACATTCAAATGGTCAGACATTCCGGTAAAAGCTAAATAAAATTCAAAAAGATTAAATAGTTTAAACTTTAATGGAATACGCAAACACTAAAATAAGAAATGGTCACCGCTCTGGTGGGCGTTCTTTTTAATTAATTTACTAACAATCCCATTTTTTTATATAGTATAGCGGACAACGGAGCAGATGGGTCTCCTATATGGTAAGAGAACACCGCCGCTCATGGACAACCGCGCCACAGTACGCGCATTGGTTGTGTTGCCGGCTTTTTACGCCGGCTTTATTTTATTTTTAGGGCCCTCCGATATCATCACTCACTCAGCGAAACAGTACAAATACCGGTTCACGTTGAGTGTTCTGTGAGCCCGTGGTATCAGTTCGGACGAGCCGACTCAATTAGAGCGTCCACATATGCTTCAGCATGGCTCTCCCACGGGTATACTGTAGCCTTCTGATATACCTTGTCCTGTGCGTCTGATTGCTGTAGGGCGGTGATGTCTCTTTGTTGGGACTGGACTATAGCCGATAATTCTGTTCTTTCTTCGCATACTAAACGCATCTGCAATTCAGACAACCGTCGCTTTAATACTAAAAATCTAACTCAAGGTCGTAACATCATCATCTACAAATGACAGCCTATTCGGCCAAGTAATTTCTTATGCAATCAATCAAATCACTTATCATAAAAATGTACAACCATTTGATAATTATCGTGATTCATTTACAACAATTGATGGCAGCAAAAAACGTTACTTATGACTAAGTTTACGCCGGGCGCAAAGCGCTAATGCAGACGAAACGGCAACATATTGCACCGCGCCATTTTAAATGATGCAACTTTTGGTAAACTTTTAAACAATTTATTTAAAATTCTACCGTATATACTAAAACATAGAAGGTGCATTAACTTTAAAGATTTAATTAATCATTTGTAGGGCTACGATGGAAACTTACCTGATTTTGTAGCTGCTTATGCTTCCGTCGTAGATCTCGGCTGACCTGTGCCAATTTCTCTACCTGGTTCGTCAACTGTAATGTATCCAAAATTGCCATGTTCAAAAACTTACTACAAAAATCACACTACAAACACGTAATCGGAACAAGTTCTATAACAAAGTAAGATTATATATGTACTATATAGACATTTTTCACCACCTAGCTGGTGATATAATAAACACGTGCCGAAAACTAAAACGTAGTTGAAAAGGGAACGCGATAATCTTAAACGAGTGGATAAAAAAGCGCGATAAGCCTCTGAGCACAGATAGACGTTGAAGTGCCTTCACTTGCAATGATAAGATTATGTCAACGGCTTATAAAATTCTTTGAGAAAAAATTGCAGTATTCAATTTAAATCCATATATTTTTCCTCCTAAAATGATTTTCTCTAATCTGATACTCATTCATATCCATATTTCTTTTTTTATAGTATAGGGAACAACAGAGCAGGTGGGTCTCCTATATGGTTAGAGAGTACTGCAGCCCATAGACCACCGCGCCACATTTCGCGTAATGGCTGTGTTGCCGATTTTTTACGCCATTTAAGTTCAACACAGTAAAAGCACCATTTCACGCTTAGTATTCTGTGAGCCCGTGGTATCACTTCGGACGAGCCGATCCAATTAGTGCGTCTGCATTAAATATTATATTTTATGTGAATACTTTATTCCAATTCACAAATTTTAAAATAGATTCAATAAAAGCCTTATTATATAGAGCCTCGTAGGCTACTTAAGTGGTTTTATAAGCCTACCACGAAGCGAGAGGTATCAAAAAATATATAATTTATTCGATCCTTAGAAGGGCATGACAATGACCCGATGACTGTCTTAAAACTGTCCCACCCTTGGGAGAGCCATGCTGAAGCATATGATGAGACACTAAATGGGCCATAAAAAACAGCTCGATAGCATTAATTTATTTTTTAGTTACATCATTGGCTATTTCGAAATATGATAAAATAAATTTAGATTAAATAAAACTACATTTTATGAATTGGCTCTTTTGAACTTGTATTTTAAACATCCAACTAAAAATGTCACAAGCTTGATTTGTCTAAAAAGTATATCATGATGTCTGTTAGATACTTTAACATGTTATAAATGGTTTTTTTGTTTATTGCTACGTATGCCTTAAAAACATTGCATTACATAATTCTATTTCATATCATAATATTTAAAAATAATACATTTGTGTTAGACTAAAAATCACCATCAAACACGCAAATTTTATACATCATGTATATGTTTGTGCCGTATGCGAACCAATACCAGTGATCAAATTGTACTATGCTAGGGTAATCTAGGCACGCCCGCGAAGGTTCTCAGCCACACAAATCTGTATATAAATATAATAAATTAATATTTTTAATGAATCTTTGCATTGCATCATATGCCAAGAGCTATGTCATTTTATATGTCTGTAAGTTTGATCACATTTTACGTCACGGTATTAGGACTTTCGTTTAAGATTTTCATTAAAGACAAGATTCATTCTGAAAGAGATTAAATCCATTCATTCGTCTCTCTACTTTCAAGTTGTGAGCGCAGGTGAAACATTTAGATGTACAAAAATTTCTCCCTCTCGGGGCATATTAGAGCTTTAAATATAGCACTTTATACACACATAAGGTCAGAATCTAGGTCACGCGTGGGTAGTTCAAAATATTCATTGCCTTTTGAAAAATCTCGACACGTCGAAATAAATACATAGGTATTTTCTAAAACGAGATCTACTTACTAGTACCTCACCCGGGCTTCGCACGGAGGTTCACGCATCAGAAAAATAATTTAAAGGTTAAATGTCACGTTGAGTTCATTTTTAACCGCCCCTTTAACTATCTTGTCCCCTCTTGGGAACAATGTTATAAAATCTCGTAAACATACTTGTTACATAAAACAAATATCTTGTTTCTTATCTATGTTTTAGTGCTTTTGTAACACATTTTAATTTCTCATAGTAATCTTTCTAAATGACTTGAGTTACGGTAACTTACGAGTGTTTTGTCTCGCTCTGATTAAGGTGTGTTACATTATGACTATATTTAACAAAGAATTTTGTCACACTGAACCGAAACTATTCTTTGCGAAATTTGATTAAAAACAAATTACTATAGCTAATCTATACTTTGTAAGTGGCACATAGCTTTTATATTATAATCCTTACTTACTTGTACCTACATCATCATCATCATCATCATCATCAGCCCATTCAAGTCCACTGCTGGACATAGGCCTCCCTCAAAGACGCCCACCCGC